>JAGDQP010038282.1:8013-18228 GCA_022664845.1 Lepisma saccharinum
TGTTAATTTAAAGCAACGATCTCGAACAAAAGATGGCAGCACTACCTTCGTATATGTCTAATGTATTTTCACTGTTACACGAAATTTCCTTGCTGCTCCTACAAATTCAAGCCTAGAGAGTTAAAACTTTCAGGGAAGAAAGTTCATAACCAATTCAAGAGCATGATCGATGCCGATTTTTTTTGTTCATTGTTGAAAGAGCTTCATTGTGATAGGTTTCGATATTCACAACAACAATGAAGCGATCTTAACAATGAAGGAAAACGAAAATAAAAAATCCCTTTCGGTAGGCCTACAGGCTGAGGTAGATCTCGAAGTTTCTTTTTATTTTCAAAAATTCAAATCTAGTCTTATACGAGAGCTATCGAGAAACTATTTATTGATTTGTAGATTATTCATCAAGAGCTGTTCAACGATACCCCACAAGACGTATACACTCGCTTTGTTTCGCTGGGAGTCGGGGTTCGCCCCCAACTTCAGTGCTTTTGAGAGGATGCGCCTCCTTTATCTTAACCAAAATCTCACTGCAGCACTACACCACCATGGTATCCATCTGCACCCTCCCACGGGGGGCTGCACCCCCAAAAGGAAGGTTTGCCCCATTTATTGTAACCTACTCTTGGTCATACACCTTCAAAGAAAATTTCGTTTCTCTACCTTCAATGATTTGGAAATTGGGTTTTTGGGGCGGCCATTTTGGATCCAAGTTGACGACTTTTGGAAAGTTTTCTTATATTGTCGTGTCCTACTTGTGATGGTACAACTTCAAGTAAAATTTCATTTATCCAGCTCAAACGGTGTGCAAAATGGGATTCTGGGTGGTGATGGATCCAAGATGGCGACTTTTCCCAAATGTAATATTTCCCTAAACTACTCGTTATAATGCACCTTTATGCCAAATTTCGTATCTCTAGCTCAAACTGTGTGGAAAATTTATTTTTAGGTCCGCCATTTTGGATCCAAGATGGTGTCTTTGGATACATCATGTAATATTTTAGTAACATAAAAATGATACCGTGTAGTGTTACCAAATTTGATATTTCTAGCTGCAGCCGTTTAGGCTGTGTATTCTATACAACAATGGGTTCGGCGGCCATTTTGAATCCAAGATGGCGACTTTTTCAACATTTCGTAATATTTTCTTGAGCTACTAGTGACAATACATCTTTATGTCAAATTTCATATCTCTAGCTCAAACGATATGGAAAATAGATTTCTTACTTCCGCCATTTTGGATCCAAGATGGTGTCTTTGAACTCATTAGGTAACATTTTCATAATCAAAAAGTGATGTTGTACCTTTATGCCAAATTTGATTTCAATAGCCCCAGCGGTTTAGTCTGTGTATTCTATACAACAATGGGTTCGGCAGCCATTTTGGATCCAAGATGGCGACCGATTTTGCTCATTAACGAACTTAACCGAACTATTAAGCCTAGAAACAACATATAAAAATTTGGTTCAAATATCTTCAAAATTATGGCCGCTAGCGTGTTAATATATATATATATGTATGTATATATACTTTCATATCGTACCGATCTCAATAGGTATATTTTTCTTCGAAATCTACCTAAAAAAATCGGCATCGATCATGCTGTTGAATTGGTTATGAACTTACTTCCCTCAAAGTTCGAACTCTGTAGTCTTGAATTTGTAGGAGCAGGAAGGAAATTTCGTGTAACGATAAGAATACGGTAGACATATACAGAGATAGTGCTGCCATCTTTTGTTGGATATCGTTGCTTTAGATTATCCTTAAATCAAAAAAATAAAGAAAAATGTCCCAGTGAACCGGGCCGAAATTGGCCCCGTTTCGAAACTACGATCTTTCGAAACCGTTGGAAAATTAAATTTAGAGCTTCACATTTTATGAAGCTATCTTTTAAACTTGAATTTCGTTAAGCAGTTCTCTGATGAACTTTTTCTATTTAGTGGTTTTCGCGTCTCTTTCGTTTAAAATGACGTACGATTTACAGATGTCATTGAAGTTACCCATTCTTTGCACCAGCGACTCTATTTATAAAAAAAAACGCCCATTCAATAACGCCACTGCCTGCTTAAATAGCAAAACAAAACTATGGAAGTCCAAGAGTTCATTACTATCCGTAGGATTATTTTCAGAACTAAAATATTGACCATGATGTCTGTTACGTACTACTACAGCCCGATTCACCATAGACATTCTTGCCAACGAGTGTTTTAACAACTACACTGATATATAGTGAGCCTAACTTCTCTAATAAATTTACAAAATACTTCAATGATTTTATTTTCAAAAATAACCTACCGACCTGATCGTCCATTTTATATAAAAAAAGGAGGACATATCTTGTTAAAAGAGGGCGCATGCTAATCCTGTATGTACCTTTTCCATTATTTTGTACTTACAAATACAAAACTTGCATTACACTAACTATTTATTCAAACTTTTATTTATTAAATTGGATGTCTAAATGTTTAATGTGTTAACAAAGCTAACTTTAAATATATGTATTAAATATCTGACATCTCTTATCTTTATTGTCCGTAGTATACCTTTAAATAAACTGTATACAAGGGTTACGTGAAAACTAATACGATAAAGGTATACTTCTGATTCTCAGTTAAGCGATCATAAAATAATTGGAAGAGCAAGGAGGATGAAATTCTGTGTTAAATTGCACAGAGACGTTCGGCATGTTGCACAAAAGTACTAATTAGCACTGAACAAGTAAACAAATAATGTTGAATTACCAAGGGTGTCGAGAAATCTACTATTTTAATAAATAAAATTGAGTATATTTTTACAGTAGATTTGGAAAAAGAAATGTGATCTTGTTTACGTGTCCTATTCTCTCGTCTTGAAGGAACAGTTGAAAATGTTCGCACTTGTGCTGGATTCGATCCTGGAGTCTTTTGATTTGTAGTTTGTCATTTTCAGCCACTACGATAGGAAGCCATCTATTGAGAATAATACGTCGATATTGTCCTACTTCAACTCAAACATAGAATGTAGTGACATAGGCAGAATTTTCATCACAAAATGATTTGAAGCAGGAGCATGCAGAAGATTTAGGGTAAAGTCTCATAATTTGTAATGCCATATATGTATATATATATATATATATATATACGTATATATCTTACCACTTTTCTATTTGGCAAACCCTTTGAACAGTGGTGTTACAGACCAGAGGGTATGTATTAGTACGTATTGTGTATCTACACGGAACACGCTCAGTATAGAGGCAACACAACTCGAGAAGAATGTTTTAAAAATTAATAATTTGAATGAATAACTAATCACTCACAGATATGTATGAATTTTGCTGCACTTTAAAAACGCATATTCCTTATCTCATATGTTAATAGTATTAACAGTAATCAATTAATTATTTCTCGTGTTTGAGGTACAAAGCAGAGTTAAAGTCAAAATGGCCATGTCATATAAAAATGTACCATCTAAAAAGACTTTCAGTTCAACAACAAGAAACCCGAAAAAAGGAATGGACTGCAACAGTTGCCAGCGACAATTCAACTAGCTGGTGTCGTTCTTTCAAGAATTTTCTTTCGGGTGTGCAAAATCAAGTCGTGGGGAGGCTCACGAAAATGTTAAATAATGCATATTGACTCCTAAGGGTTAAAATATAAAACAACACTAATATTACTTAAGAACATGTCATACTTCCTTAGTTAACCTCAAAATAACATGAACAATATTTGTAGAATGTACTTTTATATGCGTATTTCAGTATACGTTTGAGTAATATAAGTGCTAACACTAATTCTTTCGGGGGTGCGGTTGAAAACCTCCGGGAGGGGGGAAAGTTCCCCCCAAAGATGCCTGGAAGAAACAATTACAATGACTCAATGGTAGAACGTTCGCCTCTGGTGCGACGGGTCTCCGGATCGAATCCGGTTCATTCCATATGAACTTTGTAGTGGACAAATACCGTGTGCGTGAGTTTTTTCAGGATTCTTCCGTTTCTTCCAACGATCTTCATTCCACCTAATTTAATCATCATCCATTCGGCGTGAAACAAAGTTGCCTAAAGGTCTTAAAATATTCAATTCAATTCAACTAGCTGGTATTTCATTATATGTGAAGAAATGAAGTTGAAGAATAATATTTTATTGTGGCGAGTGAAGTAATAAATTAAAGGGGATTATGCTTCAAATAATGTATTGTGTTAAAGAAAGTCTAGTTTTGTTCCTGCTAGCAAGGTTAAAATTGCCAAAACTCCCATATGTAATATAAACTATGACATAAATGCATATACATGATCGTACTATAATTTTCATCTTCTATTACTTTTTCCAAACTTTCATTTTACTACCGGTTCAATGTATAATACAGGTAGTACCTTATAAACTTAGCACTTTGCATCTAGACACTTTTGTTATCACAGCTTCTAAACTTTAACACTTGATTGATTTTATTGGGTACGTAAATATCTAAAGAACCAAGCTATAATATACAGTCATTAAATTTCACAAATCTGCTATAGATTATGTACAAATCAAAGAAATTCTGAAAGTCGTACAATTTTTGAGACTTTACGCTTACGTAGCACCTGTTATTTTTCCACTACATAGACTTTTTCGAATACACACGACGCCCTTCCGAACGATATCGACCAATGTCGATCAATATCGTGGTATGAAGTCTTCAGACAGTGATATTTCTCTGAACTTCAAATTTTAATCAGCCAAGTTCTTTTTTGTATGTTTTTGTTTGGATGAAATACAACACGTTTCAAGTTTCAGGAATAGCATTGAATATCGAAATATCGCACCATGCCAATGGCGATCAGTGTTGATCCAGAATTGCCAACTATGATCGATATCCGCGTAGGCCCGATATCTTTCTGCTACTAGGAATCATAGCATATTCCTACAAAATACTTGTTCTCTATGAGAAACAAACAAAAAAATCAAATTAGAAACGATAACAAACACAGATTAAAACTAAGTGGTCCAGGATCACAGACGCTAAAAAAACAAAGATATAGAGAAAGGAAATGCAAGTTTTGAAGAATGCTAAACAGATTAGCAAAGGAGGAAAACATATATGAACTAATTGACAAGAGTTAGTACAGATTGACCATCATTAATCCGGCATCGTTTGGGACTTGTAGAGTTCCGGACGTGATTTTGCGGTATTGCTGATGGTTATCACTAATCCGGCATCATTGGGACTGACTTATAGGGTGCTGGGCTTGTTATTTTGCCTCATTACTGATGACTACGTTAAAGTAAAATTAACACAACAGTGAAGCACGTCGTAGTAATACGACAGAAAATAAAATCAAGGAAAATCTTAACGAGATAAAACCTTCACTTACATAAGATCGCTGACACTTTCCAATCATAAAGTTGAAATCTCTGATTAATCAGATTTACGCCTTGAGATGAAAGACTGTCAGGATTACCCTCTTCTTCATGTTGGTGCACTTTTTAACTAACAAGTGAATGTCGTATCCCTTGTACATAAAAAGTAAAAAAGTGAGCGGAGTAGCTAAAACAAAATACTGCATTTTGATGAAAGTTAACTTTTGTGCGATCGAGACAAACATTGTGTGGCCAACTGAGACATCTCAAATTATCTGATATCTCGAAACTTAGTGCCGGATTATTGATTTGTTACTGATTGCCGGATTTGTGGTGTTGTAGTGAGGGTAATGAAGGTACAGTTAAACAGAAATAAAGTGGTAGATAATACCAAACAGCGGAAAAGACGTGCAGACAAACAAAAACAAAATCCGGATTGGTGATAATGTAGTGAGGGCAATGAAAACACGATTAAACAGACATAAAGTGGTAGATAATAGCAGAGGAAAAGAGGTGCAGATAAGCAAAACGCAAAATGATTTAAGTTGTAGACACACGTTACGTATATAAAAGCACAAACAAATGATAACATGTGACAGAAACGAGCAAAGAACAGACAAAAGGAAGCCAAGTAATAAAGGGTGGTATGCAGAGGAATAAAGTTTTAGACAAGCGAACCAGAAAAAGGTGCTAATGAATATAAAAATCATAATAGAAGTCTGGTAATAGCAGTGATTTCACAAGGATTATCAAATCAGGGGGCGTATTTGAAATCTTCATTTCCCTCCTGATCTTTAGGGAGGGAAGCAGGAACGTTCTTGAATCACTATTGTTAGAATTATCTTCTTTGTTTTCTTTGATTCATCTGGTATGCTTAACACAAATATGCAGTTGCAAACTATATTACAGCTCTTCAATGAGAAGGGATTCAATAAGGTCATGTGAAGGTGAACTTTGCAGGCAAACAATAAATTCTCAGGATATCAATTTCAGCTACAACAACAGACGGCTTGGCACCGACAAGTATTCGGAAAGTGATTCTTCCAGAAGAAAAGGAGTGTTGTTACACAAAAATTTGTTTCTTATTTTCTGTTTAGGATTATTTTTTAAAAGACTAGTTTCTTTCCTGTTACATAAAACAGTACAGAGATTATGTTTCAAGAGAACCGCTTTAGTCCAGTTAGAGCCTCTTTCCTAATTAGATTACTGAGGGTAAACAATGTTTGAGGAAACCGTAGAATTGTTATACTTTAGTTAGACTGAAGACGTGGAAACAAACAAGCTCAGAGGCTACGCCATGTCTGGGTTGCATTGTTTTCATCACATGCCCGCCCCCTCATTCGTCTTTCCTCCCCTTTGAAGGAATTTGCCTAAGCATATTTGTTCACCGGCTTCCACCCGAAAGAAAAGAAGAAACTTGTTTAAACTGGTTTAATATATTCTTG
Organism: Lepisma saccharinum; assembly: GCA_022664845.1. Classification (NCBI taxonomy): domain Eukaryota; kingdom Metazoa; phylum Arthropoda; class Insecta; order Zygentoma; family Lepismatidae; genus Lepisma; species Lepisma saccharinum. The sequence continues at coordinate 14,771 of JAGDQP010038282.1, forward strand.
TTATACCTTTTTCTTCATTTGCTAATATCTTAGAGATACATATGAGAACTTAAGTCTTTAAAACGACCTCTTGTCAATCAGGGATTAAAGTGGATAAAAATGTCTTGGCTGAATTTGGTTTAAAGAATCAAAGGCATCTGAATAGTCCTTTTCCAAAGCGTGTTTCACGCATAGGAGGCAGGATGGTACCTCTCAAACCACTACTGGACGCAAAAGGTCTTCCACGTAATAAGTCCTCCAGTTTCAAACAAAAAATTAGAATCACTGGGGGGTCAAAATCAAGTGAATAGGGCGGGTGAAGCACTTGTTTATCAGAATTTTATACTGATACTTACGTTGCTGTTCAAAATTACGTCATTGAACGACGTCGGAAAATGAGTTAAATTAACGTTGCAAGATTTGAGTACGCGATGAACCATTATGAACTTAAGAAGAATGTGTAGTGTACGTAGTTTTTCGTTTATTAAAACTGTAAATTCATCTCAGCGATCAGTATTGTTACCTATCGGCCAAAGTGTTTGCCATTCGATATTGATTGATGTTGCAATCGCAAATGGTCAGTTACTGACATCTGCCAATACTGATTGTATTGGCATGGTAAGGAAAAGTAATTAAAATGCTTCTTTAAGAAACAGCAGGACTATGCTGCTTCTGACTGACTATGCTGCTTCTGCTTCTTCTTACCATTTAGATTTCTGACTAACGTTTTCCTGTATAATTATTCTAGATATTTTAATGGACTAACTCTAGTGTAATACTGTAATTACTATAACGTATTCTCTCATGTTCAAGGTTGTATTTTTATTTAACAGAGCTTTTCTTTGTTTGATAGTCCTAATTTTAACTTTTGTAAAATAAATCATCCTGTATTACTGTATTTCTGAAAACAAAAATAGCAAACGAATGCTTTGTTCTCTCATTGTATTAGAAGAAAAAAAAATAGAAAATATTAATATAGCGTAAAAATACATAGCAATAACATGAACTTGTTGTAAACAACTGAAAATGTATTAACTTACCGTTAGCATAGGCGAAAGAACATGACCTGCACAAAGTGCACACGTTTCATTCATATCACTAACGTATACAAGAACGTCTCAAGGCCAGATCACCATGTAAGCACGGGAAAAATTGCTAATAAAATTTAGATTTTGTTTTCATTCAACAACATTCATCAATATATTACAAAAATAAGTTTAAGATATTCAACAAATTCATCAATGCAATTTTTCTTGTTCTTCATCATATCTAATGTTTATACGTTGTTTCACAGAATGCATCTTGTGGTGAATAAATATAGGTCACTAAGGATTTCCAGATAATCTTTTTACCCAAGGCATCGTCTCGTTGCCTTTCATTCAGGTCTAACTGTATCTGGCGAAAAAGTCAAAGAAACTGCACGATTCGTTTTGTATTCATATATGCTCTAGAAATTAGACACTTGGAGTGGCTCTGCCAGTCATACATGATAGAAATCTGCTTGTACCACAAGAGTGTTTTTTTTTTTTTTAAATTCAATATTACGCAAGATTTTCTGTTCATCCGTCTTTTAAACGAATAATAACAAATAATTACGGCAATATTTTGTTGAGATGGTTTCGTGGAACAAACGTAAAAGAATTCTTTTCACGGTTAAACTAGTTGATTTGTTTCATCATTATAATTAAGAGTCGTTTTTCTAGACTTGTCGGATAGTATTGGGGCTCTATTTGGATGTTCTTATAACTAAGGCTTGCTTGCAACAAGGAAAATTTGAAAGGAAGGATAAGTAGGTTTAAGAAATGATGGACAAGACTGAAATATTCATAAGCAGCTAAAAGCAGTCAAATTTATTAGAAATGTGTAATTTATCTTTCAATCTTATATGTCAATCATTACTTTCACACACAGAAAAACTTCGATTGACGTAAACCTGTCTTGAGCACATAAAAATCTATAAGGGCGAGTTCCACATAACATTTAGGCCTAACTTCCAGGTTAACATAATCCACAAGTCATATATAACATATTTCCATATGTGACTTCCATTGTCTTCATTTCTTTCCTACTACCTGGTCTTAGAAAAGAAATGCAGAAAATAATGGGGGTTTCCATAATATACAATTATTTTATCTATAACCAGTGGATTAAGTTAAACTCGGAATTAGGCCTAAATGTTTTGTGAAACTCGCCCTTATACGCATATTTTTTTATGTGCTCAAGGCAAGCTTACGTCAATCGAAGTTTTTCTGTGTGTGAAAGTAATGATTGACATATAAGATTGAAAGATAAATTACATATTTATCATAATTTTTACTGTTTTTAGCTGTTTATGAATATTAGTACCTTAGTTTCAGTACCTTTACGGTCTTCCTTTGAACATTACTTTCCAGTTGACGTGAATAACAGGCAATGATTATTTCCATATTCGGTTTATAACCTGAGAAAAGTGTGGAGTCCAAGCTCTTCACCCTGTGGGTCCGTAATAGATTAGAAGCGTATGTATTGCGCATGACTTATCTTACTAAACTTTGTAGGGTTTTAGTACCTCTGCGTTCGAAAACAATAATCAGGCTCCTTGTCAGCAACGACTGATAAAAATATAAATTTGTGAACTAGGCTGAAAGAGCTAACGATTCGTTTCCAGAAGTTTCTAAAGAACCCAGGGATTTAATAACCAATAAAGTGTGTCTTTTTAAACAGTTCCTAAAACAAATAAGGATGAATACCGCCGAGCATGATCCAATTTCTGCCAAACTTGACATAACGATGTAGCGAAATGCTCTTAAGGTTTTAGGCATATTAGTACATCAATGCATTTACTGATTCTATGGTAAAATACCCCTTGATGTTGCATTGCCGTCTTCGATCAAATATAATCTTTTGCTATTGTCAGAGTTTGTTTGCTACGATGCATTACAACATTTAGGTGCCTCAAGATACGAAATTAGGCATTTTAAAAAAATCGTTAAATGAAGTTGTTTGCTGCTCTTTCGGTCTGGGAATTTTTTACCCTTCCATACATGAAAAATATTTTGTAAATAGCCTGTACAATAAACAGATATTTATATTTGTGTTCGTATTCTTTATAATGTCGTATTTGCCGGACCGCGTAACTGCTTTTTAACTCCTCAAAATTAAAAAGCAAAGCCTGTTATTTCCCTTATTGCTTTTATTGTCGTGAAAAAGAACATTATTTTATTAATTTTCCAGAAACTAATAAAGGCAGATGAATAAACCTAAAAATAAGAACCTGCCTTGCATAGGACATCTAGTAATTATAATGAAAGGTATATAAACAAGTAGTGTTATTTCTAGCATCCTTTAGATGGTGCAACGATATTTAAGTTTTTCTAGATGGCTATCGATTCAGCTCACAAATTTAATCGAAATTTGAGCTTGTATTTGTTTTACGTTTGTGGGATTCGTAAGCTCAATTCAGCTTTATGCTTCAAAGATTTGCATGATTTCTTTATTTC
>JAGDQP010038283.1:0-10070 GCA_022664845.1 Lepisma saccharinum
ACAAACATACTAATTAGTATTTTATTTTAGAACGTTTATTCTACGAGAATCCAACAATAATTGTATATATTATTATGATTATATGCTTTTTTATGGGCTCAAAATTGGTCATTTTTAGACTTTCGGCAAAAAATAGCTCAATTTTTACGTTTCCTCTTCATTTTCGATTAGCACAACGAGACGACATTTTCTCTTCTCGCTATATGATAAAGTACAACATAAAAGATGATGGTATACATAAAAATGAAAGTGTTGTCTCAATACGCTGGAGGTAAAACCAAAACAAAATGAACGTAGTGTCGACATCAAGCTACTACTATGCTAAGCAAGACGTACCAAATATGTCAAACTCTGGTGATTCATAAGGTTTTGCTAGTCAAAAATATATCTTCATATTTACAGATGGTAAGAATAATGACGCCTCAAAATTGAATGTAGCTTAGACATTTGAATCCACATTCATTAGAAACTTTTACTTTACTTACTAGTTTACTTCTGATGATGTTTCTGTAATTGATCAAGGTTTCAGAGACAGCGTACGGTTCTCAAAAAATTTGGGACTGACTGCATAAATGCCTATTTTGTTTTACGAAATGAATATCAGCATACGTATGAAGAAACGAAGGAATCAAGACTGGTAACATTTGTCCGTTGGGTGATTGAAGAAGCTATTACTGTTCTATTAAAAAGGTGGAAAGCTGATACGCAAGCCCCCTTGCTTGGTGATTTCGTAGGAATTATTTGCGCTATACGCAATGATTTTTTTACCATTTCGAATTAAAAAAATGCAATAATACTCACAAAATGCTCCATCTGATGGAACAACCCAATCAACTACAACAAAATTAAGAACTGGATGAGGTGTCGAGTAGTTTGACAGAAACTATGAGCAGAATCCCAAACGAATTTTCCCAGGTAACTTATCCCTTGGCGTGTATAATGAACAAATAAATCCTATGCTGAAGAACACTTCAATGATTCAGGGCTTTACGGACTATACACTAAAATGCCAAAAGTCATAGGTTATCTACCTAATATCGTGTGGGACGCCTCGATCACGGCGAATTGCTGCAACTAGACGTGGCAGGAACACGACAAGTCACTGACAGCCCGCTAGAGGGATGTCTAACCATGTAGTCTCCATTGCCGTTCACAGTTCGGTGGTTCTTGCAGGTGGAGGATCTTGGACACGAATAGCCAGTTCGATGATATCCCATATGAGCAGGAAAGCGTTCATGTTCGACAATTATGGGGCCAAATCATGCGTTGAAAATGAAATCAGTCATGCACCTTTACGGCACAGCGACTTGGCACATTACCATTCTCGAAACTCCCATTCTTAACAACGTACACGAAGTTCATACAGGGATTATCACAAAGCGGCTGAACATAGTGCTGACTGGCCAATGTCCGGTTCAAGAGAACCAGAGGACCCAAATCCTGCCAGCTAAACACGCCTCACACAATGACGGTCCACCACCAGCTTATAAAGTGCATTGTTGACAACTTGGGTTCATGGTTTCATAAGGTCTGCGCCACACCCGGACCCTACCATCCGCACGTACCAACTGGAAACGTAACTCATTTGACCACGCTACACGTTTTAGGTCATCTGACACATTGCAACTGCTTCGCGTTGTTCTACCTTTTAGCTGCGATGTTAATACACCGTTAACTAGTTTCCTCCCGTTATCTCATGAGTAATGACTTTTGGCACTGCATTTTATGTTTACAAGGAATATAAAGATATTATTGGCGTTCAGCTACACTCACGACAACAATCAATTGGAAGATATGCTACGGATGAACATAAACATGAACCTCCACAGTCCGTGTTCATTATTTTTCCTCTTCTAACAAACTACTCTCAAATATTTTAATTACGATAAGTTTACATTATACATACATCTTTGCTATTAGCCATATTTCCCACATAGTGTGCGTCATAGCACCACACCACAGCATATAGCCCTCAAAAAGCAACATTTTTCACTTGACTTTCTTTCAGAGTTAAATTTACGTAATGTCTCTTATTTGTATTTATTTAACACTTAAACGATAATGTTTGAAACTAGTGTAGTAGCTATTTTCAAGTGATTGTGTTCAGAGTACACAGTCAATAAGCCGATGAACTCATCCCTTGATTTGGTTACCCTACTGGTATATGTGTAACCAAACTCCCATATCTCCAGCTAGAACACTATATGAAGTCAAGTTTCTCCTAGGTTCTACTAACTGTCGCCTATGTAATAGAATTAAGAAGAAAACAAGCTGAGGATAAATTATGATTACATATTTAAAAATTTACACTGAAGAAACGTTTCATCACAACAATTTTTGTTCCAGTGAAACTGAAATATTTAAGTCCAATTTCAAAATTATATTAATTTAGAACGGAATTCGTCCGAAATTAAAGAACAAAACACACGATCACCTGTACATACTTGAAGCACTTTAACTATTGAAATTTCAAGCAAGTGAACAGCAAAAATAAATTTAGTTTCGATAGATACAAGTTAGTACATTCTTAAGTGCTTATGGATACATGTTCTATTTTTATTTTCAAAGATGTGACAAGAAGAGGTAGAGAGATTACTTTCCCAGAAACTGTATGGAAGAAATCCTAAATCCACAATATTAAAGAAGCATATACATTGGTAACGTTATATTCATCAGATAGCAAAGACAGAAATATAGACAGGTAACGTTAAAGGTTTATCTCAAGATAACTTGTTGCATAGAGATAAAACTCACTAAGGCAAATGAATCCAGTCAAGTGATTTCCTTGCAGTTTGGTGATCAAAAGTTTTTCTAAGATTTTTCACTGGATATTTTTTCTTTCAATTCGTTCCAGCATCGACTATCGTGATTCACTTGCTTAGAACGCCGCTCAGTATAGAAGATCTGCCAAAACCCCTTGTGTTGATCTGGAACGCTACGAATGTTTTCATTGGATATGTTTTTATCGAGGGAGTACATTCATCGAAACATGTGTAGCGTACTGTATAGTTCCACAATAAGAAAGAAATATTTTTCTCGTTCTTCAGATTGAAAAAAAAAATTGATCTTCGTTCTTCAGATTGAAAATAATTCAATGTGCAAGAACTAATATGTCTCACCTAAAAAATCACTTTTACTAGTCAATACACAGGCTAAACGGTTGAAGCTAGAAAAACGAAATTTGGTATGATGGTAAATCATCACTAGTAGGTTACGAAAATATTACAAAATGTTTCTAAAGACGCCACCTTGGATTCAAACTGGCAGACCCCAAAAATTTATTTTCCACGTCGTTTGAGCTAGATATACGAAATTTGGCATAAAAGTGTATCATCATGAGTAGATTAAAGAAAGTTTACAAAATGTTAAAAGAGACGCCATCTTGGATCAAAAACGGCCGCCAAAGCCATTGTTGTATAGAATTCACATCCTAAACGGCCGGAGATAGTAAACGAAATTTGGTATGACGGTACATCATCACTATTAGGTTACGAGAATGTTACAAAATGTATCCAAAGACAGCACCTTGGATTCAAAATGGCGGACCCCAAAAAATCAGTTTATAGTTTCAGCCTGCTACGAGTTATCCCATTCACTTTCAATCAAAAAGGAAGCTTGTTTCCCGGTTGACGGGCTTTAACTTGTTAAATTACTAAATTGAACATTTGTAATCATTATTAGACAATATTTAAATATTTTACAGCTGATTTTCGCAGATTTAATACACAAATAATTTATGTCTTGAAATATTTTTACAAGAATAAAATTATAAAATAAATAACATTTTACTATACTTTTAACTGAAGTTTTTAAATAATTATTTTCCAGTTATTAAACCCTTGAAACTCCTTTAGAATGATGTTAATATGGTAATATGTAGTTTAACAGAAGTTAAATCAATTTAAAATATATAAATATAATTTTAAGGAAACTTTTGAAATCATAATAATCCCGTGTTTAGAGCTTTTGAAACTGCATTTGAAAATATAATATCGTATCAACAGCGATTTTGAAAGTAGTTTGTTTTGTCGAGTAATTAAAACATCTTTAAACTTCTAATATTATTTTAATAATTTTAAACTTTTAGTTTTAAGAAAAATGATTATGCGTACAGTAAAGTACATTATTAAATTACCATTTTAATAATTTTCAAATTAAAAATAAAAAAATAGTTCCGCCGTTTAACTCGATGATATACCATTTACGAACACATAGTTGATCGGACAGATACAAGAAAAGAGTAACCCTGTTATAAAATTTATGAACACTTATAAATTATTCAAATTTTACCAACTGTAATATCAAAGCTTCTTTGTTTATATAAATATCACTAGCTTTTACTAACACAGAGAGGAACATTTTGTGTACCGCAATGCAAATCGAATTTTCAGCTGTAAAAATAAAGTTACATTTTGTGGTGTTTATTTGGAGACCAGATTAACAATTTGTGGTCATTTAGGTTGGCAACACTTCCTTCTTTCGCTGGATGATTTTAGTGCGCAAGCGTGCTCGCTGCATTTGGTTTTGCGGTAAGAATGGGAAAATAAGTGAAACAATTTCAAAAGAGATTTTTACCTTCCCCGCTGTGCTTTTCTTCTTGTCGACTTAACGATATGAATGGGTCTACTTTAATGCACGAAAACCGCTTTTAACATCTGGTGCGTATTATCAAAACAACATAATACGAAATCGATAGTTTGCGAAAGTGGGTTTTAGTACTTACAGTTCAAGTGTGTGCAAATTTCTAGCAGTAATGTCGATAAGTGGCCTTCAGAAGGCTTATGGTGGGTAGGTTCTTGCATAACTCGTTCGGAAGGAAGAGAGTTTAATTATGAAACAATAAAGGAATAAGTTTAATATAATAGCCATCAAAATATAATAAAGTTGAAGTAGTAACCATAACTATCTGGGAAGCACAAACCATTGCCATACAGTACTCATATTCTTTTATGCGTCATGTACATCGAAAGTACATGCCAAAGGAAGGAACAAGGAACTCAGCCTCTATGGTCGATTGAGTGAATTGTTAGTAATGTCATTAACGAGCTGATCTTCCTCTATGGTTGAGTTGTTACGACTACTGAAATTGGGTAAGTGGCGAGGGTTCGAGACTACTTACACCGGCCATTGTGATTAAAGTTATCTAGGATTCCTATATACTCAAGAGATGAATTCCGAAATTGTACCCTAAAACGAAGTCATGCTTCTACTTTCTCCATCCCTATTCCGGAAGAGCGTGCGCTGAGGGACGTTATCATTCTAATTGGGAATGACTTAAGCCATAATTGCCACTTAAACCCATTGTATTTTCTAAAATAGTAGATCACTGAACATCAAAGTGCACAGCATGTCCCGAAAAAGTTCACAATATGTTCCAGTTTTGTCACGTTTTCACTGCATAATGTATGAACTTTTCGTGAAATTCATATGAACTACATCACATTTTTAGTGCACAATATATGAACTTTTGGTGTTCTGATACCCAATTCATGCACTAAAAGTTATCTGGAAACGTATTCGGATAATGTGAACTTCGGTAAATACGAACTTAATGTGTGCAAAATATGCACTAAGGGTAAGAAGACAATAAAAAGACACATTGAGCACACAAAAACTCACAATTTTTCAGCAGGTTCGCGTAAAGTTCATTTTTGGTTAAGATTTTGTGTGTTTTTTGTGCCAGGAGATTTACAGTGATGCTATGTGGTTTTGTTTCTCCACACGTACGAATTATCAGCGAAAACTTTTATGGGTAAATTTACTAAAAGCGTTGACAATTAGTTTACCAAGTCACAGTGTATCTTTTTAAGCACGAATTTTGTAAAATTATCTAGAAATTGTAAAGTATAACTCATGCATCATAATATGATGTATTAATAGCACTGTTAAGGGTCCCAGTCTCTTCCGCCTGTGAGTAGCCATGACTCTACCCGTGGTGTGTAATATATCCTACCATACTGAACGTATTCTGTTTTACGATTTTCTGTGAAAATTCACAGAACGTGCATATAAAGTAAAGTACACTGCTGCTAGGGATACAGATAAAAAGCACTTCTCGTAAGTTTACCTCCGATTTCTTCTTCATCTAAATTACACCGATTAATATTTAATGGCATAGGACAATAACGATGTACGACATCTCGGTTTTGCAAAAGATATTCGAAATCGTTCGAAAGGAATGTAACTGAGTGAAGTTTATGATTGAGGGAGTACAGCCTACAATGGATCATCGGTCGAGTGTAGAACACTATCAGTAGTCAGTAAACAAATATAAATCTTGTCGAAGCAGCTCTGTTTCAATCAAAAGCTTCACTCAAAAGAAATGCTTGGAAATAATTTAAATTGTCGTTTGCTAAGCATACAGAAACTGTTGAATGTCACTCTTTAATCAATATAAGTTTGTGCAAGGAAGTGAAAAACATTAACGAGTTGAGAAAATTAGATAGACAGGTGTTTTGTAGACAGAACATCAATCACAGCACAGCGTATATCAATTTGGCTTAACTAACCCCTGATAGAATGATGCTGCTTTTACCCCTGTATCTACAAGTTTCCTTCAGGGAAGAATCACATAAATATTTGTAAAAAAAATCTTGTTTATTAAAATATTGGAAACTCTTACGATGTTCGCTCTCCTCCGAGTTTGAAAGTTCTTAAATTGTTACTGCTGCCAATGTCAGACATACTTTATAGTGAAAGGGAACTGGCAGAGAAGTGGGGAACAAATGGTAGCATCTCACAAAAGAAGGAAGGAGCAGTAGAACTGTTGTAATATTACTTCGTGAATGTGCTTGGCTTTCAAACTACCACAAATTTACTTCGTTCAACGCAAACGGCGTCAACAACTTGAAGACGATAGATCTTGAGGGAACTCTCGCAGAGTTACCAATTGCATTCTTTGTCCCCTCTATCAATCATTGTTCTGTATGATATTGAATACAGTCGTCAGGGGGAAGGAAAACGATATCTTAGTAGCGTGTGAGGTGGAGCATATTTATATTGGAATTTTTTGGATAGGGGAATAAAAAGAGAACCAACTGTGACGCTGGTACGGAATCTCTCACAGCTGGAACAGATTCAATTTGTTTCCTGGAACAACTTTATGTTTTCATTCGGGTAAGATGTCCCTATTATTTCTTTTTCAAGAATCAATTATTAAATTAGAGACTGCAGTGTAATATCTGGCCGATGTGGGAAAACTTTCCTCAAGCAACAATTCATAGATTACTCGAACGTGTCTGGTTAATCGAAATAGAGAAATGTTGATGCTTCAACTTGTATGAAGTTGTAATTCTGGGTTGATGTATTGTTCTTTGAATAGTACAATGTTTTATTCGATCATATGATGATCAATATTTACAGGTGAATAAACTGGGTGAAAGGTTCTTCGAATTTATGTATGTAAATTGGTTTAAAGTTACCAATGTTTCAAGCACTGTCATATCTGTGCTCATATTCTGGATCACATTGCTATTCGAACCTTACATCGAGTATTTTATTAATAGAACAAGGTCTGAAAACACAATCAAATTTGCTAAATTTCTTTACTCATATTAATTCGCTTCGTCTTACTTCTCTAGTAATAATGACAAGAATTTTCTCCCCTCTGGACGGAATATCAAGCTCAAAACACAAGAGTAATTCTAGTAATTTTCTCTATTAAGCCGGTGACGACGTTGGGGGAACAATATTAGAAGGGATCTTCGAGAAGTATGTGCTTATGATGAAAACTGGCTTGATCTTCTCCAGGATAGAATCTTATGGAGAACGTTTGTTACTGCGGCGATGAACTTGTGAGTTACGTAAGCCATAGATTAAGTAAGTAGGCAAGGCCGGTAACCGGTAACAAAACCTCACTCACTATTGCGTTCGGTATTTTACTGAAAATTAGTTATTTGATAGATCATCCTCGTTAATTAAATAATAAAAATATTTGACATATTACTAGATTTGCCAACAAGCTGGAATTACACAGGTACGGGCGGAAATTTTATCACATTTGTGATTAAAGTCGGTGGCCGCTAGAGACCCCTTACCGTCCTTACAGATGATCGCCATTTTATTTCTGATGATCTCTTTAGCGGAGACGAGAGTCAGATATGGAATTCGGGTTTCCGCTTCAGACTAATCACTCACTGATTTCGGACCTATTTCCGTTCTTCCTTCTTATATTTTATTTTTATTTGTCTCTTCTAAGTAGGTGAGATATTTAATTCCTATGGAGTTAATTATTTTGTTTCCGCAAATTGTTATTGTGATTTACTTTTAAATATTGGGTCTTCTCTTGAGAAATATATCAAATCACTCAATTTGTTGGATCTATTTTTGATCTATTAAAGTTAATATATGCATTGTTCTAGTATCAAGTTTCGATTTTTTGTGGAGGCACTGTTTCAAGGTATTGTTCACCAGACCTGATTTACGTTTGCATCTTTATCCTTCACAAAGAGAAGAAGTTACCCTTGCACTCTTTGGTGCCTTTTCCCGGGCTGTTTGTCTCACCCTCAAATTTATGCAACCACTTGAGGCGCCGGTAGTTTTATTTTCCATAGTTGGCAACCTTAGAACTAAGCCTCATTGACAAGTGGCATCAAGCGAGAGGAGTATGAGAATGAGGTCGACCAGGGACTACACTGGAAAACCCACAGTGTATTTCATTTTACCTGGTGGTAATGTAACAAAACATGTGTGTACAGTACAATAAAATAGACCGTCTTTGCAAACAGGTTGCCCACTTTTGTTTTAAATTTAAGCACAAAATTTGCCATCTGAAGTTTGAAGGTACCATGTGGATCTAACATGCTGTGACTGAGGAAAAAACATACACTCCGAAATATCCCAGGACCTTCCAAATGCGAAACCAAAGCTGAATCAACTGAGTCACTGCCGCTTGACTAACGGGAATCTAGAAGATTTATTGAACAATAGTAGTAAAGACTAATAGGGAAATTAAAACGACCAAAACTCTTAGCCTTAATTTCTTTTACAGGCTTCATAGTTTTTCAGAGAAATTTTATCGCAATTGTCCAAGAAAACGTAAAGTTATCTCCTTAATATGTTTATTTATTCTCTTCTGTCAATATGTGAGTGGGTAACCGTACTTTAGTTGGGAGTGCGTTGGCTTACAAGCAAACATAATAATGAGGCAGAAATGAATTATATATATGTTTTCTCACGTCATGATTCGAATGCGAGATATCGATGATATAAAGTCAAGTTATGTCTGTGAAAATGATAAAAAAAAAATAGTGTGGAGATAACGTTCTGCTGATCTTAAATTGCTGAAAGAAATGAAATTCAAATACACAGTAATGGATACTGTGTGGAAGGCACTACCTATCGGAAAATATGTTCTTCATGGGCGCCATCTTGAAGTACGCCATATTGAATCTCAATTGATTACTTTAAATGTGAAGTGGGTCATGTAATATGTCAATCAGGGCTAGAATTTCACGAGAAATACGTTTCTGAAGTAAGTTTTACCCTAAATGTATTATTGTGAGATATAAGAGAATTTGGCACTGTAGGTAATGATGCAATAGCTTGAAAACGCACTTTGTATTAAAATAATGAAGGGAATGAAACCCAAATACATATAAATTTCTCCTGGGCATATAATGATGGATTTGTATTCATTTAGGTTTCATTTCTTCTGTTATTTCAAAACAAAGTGAGTGTTTTCAGGATATTTCACTATTACTCGCTAAGAAGTAGTATATACTTTTATCTCTCACAATAATACATTTACGGCAAAACTGACTGTAGGAACGTATTTCTCATAAACTTCTAGCTCCGATTGACATATTACATGATCCCTTTCGCATTTGAAATAAACAATCGAGATCCAATATGGCGTATTTCAAGATGACGGTTATGAAGAGCGCCTTCCACTCAGTACCCATTACTGTTAATTTACCTTCCATTTCTTTCAGCAATTTAACATCATAAGGGTATTTGAACACTTTCCACAAAGAGAATTTGACTTTCATATCATCGATATGTGCCAAAGTAATTGCGCTCGAGTGGCCAAAATTTGCATGTGCGCATACTTTGACATTCTAATAATGACT
>JAGDQP010038284.1:1770-18228 GCA_022664845.1 Lepisma saccharinum
GCCCTAGAATAGTCATGTAGTGTCTGCGCAACCTGTGATGGAAGCAAAAACTGTTTACAACCGCACCCACTTGTAAACGTAATAATTGCTTTGTAGGTACGATACGTTTTCTGATACTGTGTTGTTTTTACTTTCTGTGGAGGTGCTGCGACAGAGTGTTGAGTTGGGAAGGTGAAATTGAGTCATTCGTGGTTTGTTTGTTGGTATTGTGTTGTGAATACAGGGAATAGGAAACAACTGTAAATTCTTACAATCTATATGTAGTCCTTCTTCTTTTGAGAGAAAAGGTAAGTACTAATTTTGAGTTTAATGACACCCCGTATACTGTTTTTGATCAAAGACTTGCGGAAGAGATATACAACTACATAATTAGTAAATGTTCTAGTGATTCTATATGTTTCACTTTATAATATTTGAGAGTTTCAAACGTACTTTCTCGGAAAGTTTTTTTTCAAAGAACAAGTAAATGATCACATGCTTTTATAAAAAGAAACTAAAGACCGTTGACATGATGCCATTTGACCCATGTTGTCACTTAAGAAAATTGCACTTTTTGTCACTAGACCACAATAAAAAGAGACAGCATGCAATACTTGAATAATATGGCACATTCACTCTTAAATTAATAGGAGCGTCTGTTGGGATTCCTCCTGTAAATCGACTGGTTACGAAATTAACGGGATGGAAAGCTTCCTTTGGGTCACCCTGCATTTTTAATAATATTCGTATTTCACAGTGAACAGAGTAACTAATTAGCTCTTCAATTTCATCAATAGGTTTAATCTAACATTTAAATTGTATTCAGCGCAACCTTTTATATAAAAGTGAATGAGATGGGCATAAATTAAATACATATGTATGAAATGTTGCCTACCCTTCAGGCGTTCGGAACGAAATTTTGAAAACTTTAAAGTCCTGTAACTCGCGTTCCGCGAAACTCCGAAACGTAGTACTACAGGAGTGTTCATTTGAACACACTAACAATGTACTGTGAAAGTTTCATGCTGATTTTCGTGCCCCACCGGAGACAATTTCCTTGTAAGTGTCAGAAGGGAAAGTTCAAGAGAATTCATTAAATGAAACAACAAAAAGATTAAAAGAAATGTCAGCATATTACTTGAGGGAAATCGAAGTAAACTATAAACCCTTTCAAAACAGTGGTTAATTTTATTTAATATGATTGACTATTATTGATTGGTAATATGTTATATCGTTGATTTTATGTTGTATGATTGATATTGTAATAGCATGTAGAGTTATTTCAGTTACGTATGATAATCTAATAATATTTCAGGTTTGACGCGTGTACATAACCATAAAAATGTTTTATAAGAACAAACTTGACTAATTGTTTTATAACAATACAAAATTTTATTATTTATATTATAAATACTCAAAAGCCTGTACTTTGACATGGCTAATGTTACAAGAGGTTGACGGTTATTTTTAGTGGAATAAGATTTTAATGTATTGACGACATCAAACAACATAGATGTATGACGATGTTAAATATAACAAAATCACTCACAATTGTGTTCTCCATGTTTCGCTTTCATTCGTCGCTGTTCATCAATACACTGCGTCCTGACTGTCTGGTACCCCAGCCTGATTGCTGGTCAGTGTTGCCACAAGCGTAGGTTTGGAGTGGGCTTAAAAATAGTACCAAATTGTAACAAAGTGGGCTGAATTCGAGTTTTTCTACGCCAGTATAATACATGGCTCTATAACACGAAACTAAACGGCATTCAGTTATTGTTCATTCTACTATTTTGTAACGAAGCATACTGTAGTATATACGTGTGCTTCAATGGATTCCTCTGAAAAAACTTTCAAGAAATGATGGGTGCTAAAAAATTCCCCTACTTCTTTCTTCTTCATGCACCCATCTAGGGTCATTTTTTGAACATCGCGTTTGCACTTTTCCCCGGCATAGTCCGAATTACGGATTTTTAACACAAAGTTCGTAGCGTTAGGCTGTGCAAAGTCACAAAATAAATGTTCAACAGTATTTTTAATAAATCCAACACACAGTAATGACAGTATGAATAGCGTTAAATACAGGAAAAGTCTTAGAACAAACTGAAAGTCTTAGAACAGTTTGAAAGCGTGACAAGTAATTGTTAAATGATTCCGAATTGGGTAGAATCGTACCAACTTATTAACAAAAGGGGCTGAAAATGGCAGCGTGGTACCAACAGGTCGATGAATAACAAAAAGGGCTGAATTTGATTCAATTGTACCAAGTGTGGCAACACTGTTGCTGGTCGTATACAGAGTTTGTGACGTTAGACGCGTGGCATAAGTCGATCTCTGTGTTGTATTGCTGATGCGCATTTGCCACCAGGTGTCAAAGCTGTAATTGAAGACATGATTCGGCAAAGTGCCCAAGTCCATGACTGGGCACGACTGTGATAAGTCGCATGCTTTACAAACTGCTAATATCTGTGTCAAAAGGAGGGTCCCAAGTCCGGCTTCTTACACATCAAAATATATCATTAAAATCCATGTGGTTTGGAAAGGGCGTCAAAGTCCACGTAGATCGTGTCTCTTTAGATCGAAGTACAAAAAAATTGCTTCATGGACTTTGGCCCTTTGCTAAATCAAGTCTTCAATTTCATTCGCATGGTCGAAGTGAGGCGGTATGCACCGGTATGGCATACCGGCTCTGGTTCTTGAGAGCTAAACGCATACCGTTACTGAAACACATGTTATACGTGTTCTTATATCAATGTCTGATTTGTTTAGGCAAATATTAGCAAAACATACCGTTTCTGTTTCTTTCCCACTTCGAACACTGTTATATATATATATGAGTATGTAAGTGTATAAAGAGAGATTCACTATGTATCTTGGCTTGAAAATATAAATAAACTAATGTTTTAAGTTCTCTAAATGTTCGTCCAAGTCTCTCATAACCTAAGGATAATATTGTGCATTAAAAGAAAAATTACTGTAATTAATAAACGTGCAAATTGTCCTCGTATTGTAGAGTTGTCTTTTCTATGTTCATACGACCATGTTAAAAATTTTGCTTTCGGCAACTGACCTCCTGGAATGTATGCATTACGGGAGGTAAAATGGTTTTCTAAATAGGTTTGGCGGATACCGCAGGCTAACCGCATTATGTACAGATTGTCGTTTGGTGGCACTCTAGAAAATGAGTGGCTTCCGTTGTTGACAGTTGTATGGTCGTCAAGTAAGACCGCAGGAGATAATGATGGTAATACACGGGAAATTTCGCATATGCAAAACAGTCTCGGATTAATTGGTTAAACATACAACACACAAGCAGAGAGTATGAATGTGTGTGTGTGTATTTGAGTGTGTGTAAGTGTGTATCTGTGTGTTTGTGCATGGGTGAGAGAGATGGTTTCTCTTTTTTAATTTACTTTAACTACTATAGTTTAAACATTATTTTTATTGCATAAAATTGATGTCAAGATATATATCGTGTGTGTGTGAATAAAATTCAGTAATTTTCAGTCCACTGCTGGATGAAGGCCTCCCCCATTTTCTCCACAGTCCTGGTTCGCTTCTGCGCTTATCAATGTAGCTCCTGAAAAATGCTTGATTTCATCTCCCTATTTTGCATTTAGTTGTCTTGCAGATGGTAATTTTCTCTGGGAATCCAAAACTAAAATTTTCCAGCTTCCACCTATTTGTCTAGTTACGTGAACAGTCCATTTCAAAAGAATTTTCTTCGCAGCTTTGATCATATACTTTAGTTATGTTTGAGAGCAAATCAATTGTTTTGTCCTGCTTTAGTCCTAGTTATTCCTACATTTTACGTATTCTGTTTATTTTACGAGTTACTTTGGAACTTCATATTTTTCCACCTACCCTAGGTAAACAGACTCATCACTTATGTTATTTTTTCTCCTTGAATCTTGATTGTTTTCTTTCAACATTTTTGGCTATATATATCGTATTACTTAAATTTATTGTAATGTTCTGTCATTACACAATTCTTCCATTCTTCTTTCTAGTTCTTGTGTACTTGAAGCAAAGAGTTGATTATGTAATCAGCGAATTGGGGTGATTAAGGAATTCTCTATTTTTTTTTTTCGAAATTTATTCTAGCTTAGATATTTTAACACTTCTTGGAGAATCGCAGAAAATTGTTTTGGACAATAAATCTTCCTGCTTCATCCAGAGCTGAAACAAGGACACTTTTGGTTACCCGGCGTGATCTGTACATAGGTGACCTAGCGATCCGATGACCCGAATTACTCAGGGATTTTTCCTGACACAAGTGACCAGACTGACTATGGCTTGGCTACCTAATGATCGAATCTTGACCCAATGACCTGATCTTCTTCCTCGGTTTGAATCTCAGATTTCCTGAGAAGTTAGCTTATATCATTTTAAAGAGTTTCAAAACGTTTTAATGCTTTTATCCTATTTAAAAATTCAGCCACAAAATGCTTTCAGAATAGTCTCTCTAACAGGGTATTTGCACACCTCCAGCGACATTTTTCTTCTTTCAAAGCATACGAGACTATATATATGTGTCTTTACTATAGTTAGAAACTTTTCAGGCAGTATTTTATCTGGTCTGGGGTAAAATCCACGGTCCTTGTAACCCTTGTAAGAAATACTATTCAAACGCAACAGTGTATACTAAGAAAATAATTAAACATCTACTTTGCCCTCCGGGTCACCGGGTCGATATTGGTTTACCTGGTTATACCGGGTTCCAAGCATAGACCCGATAACTCGGTCCAAAGCTTGACTCTATTGACTCGGTGACCCGTTTCAGTTCTGGACTCCTTCTTCCGTTCTCCAAATTTGTAACTCTCTTGCTATAGTTCAATGACAGACGTGGTATTCGAGTATAATGTTTTGTAGCAATTTATGGTATGCACCTTTGATGCCCTGATGTTCAAATGATTTAAGCAGATTCTGTATACGGAACGATTTTGCTTAACAAAAATGCCTGGTGCGTAACAATCTGGGGTAAGAACTGGAGACAGTCATTTAACATTTTATTTCTTTGTTATCAGTGAGATAGAATACCATTGCCTTATTGGATGGCTGTGATTCCGTATATCATCTTTACTGATACGGAAAGTCGTCTTGATGCTCTTTTAAACCTGCCTTTTCTTCAAAGATTTTTTAAGGAATCACCTATTTCCTTTGAAGGAACCCAGGCGCACCCATTGGACAGTTTGAATATTCATTTTTAGATAGAACATGTTTGAAATCCTCGGTGATAGCAAACCGCAACAGCTCTATTGTTGATGGTTTTGCAAATTTGGTGTTCTATAATTAAGTTTTCTACGCTTCTGGCAGCATGCAGCTCCGGAACGCCGCAGAATTATCCGTGTTACCCTACTGAGTAAGCCTTTCTTTTTTCGTTTTTAATGATCGATTTCTCAAAGTTTGCCGGTGCAATAGGTTACCACTCTCTGCATCGACAGAAAGGTGGGCAGTAAGGAATTCCAATATTTCTTGAGGAGACACTATTCACGACTCTTAAAATAATAAACGTTATGAAATATTGTATCTTATTCGTACCCGTTATTGAGTTTTAATTTGATTGTATAAGCCATAAGTTCGCCAAAATCGCCAAAACCAAATCGTTAAAAATCAACTATGCAACCGAAATGCAAGAAAAGTCCGAAACGCAGGACGTTTTACACATATTGCACATAAATTAGAAAATTCCTAGAGGAGAATTTTATGGGATAAATTAGACGAATATATATAGCGTGGTCCTTATTTTAATGGTAAAACAAATGTTGTAGTTTGTAATGGGCACCTGTCAAATTTGTTCCAATAGTAAAGAAAGTAAGATTCCCAAAAATCTGTAAAATTTAGACGAAATTTAGAAGTCGCTGCCAATGTTTAAAATATTAATCTTTCTGTATTTCATACATAATACATGATATACCGTATGTAGCATCAACAATTTACAGTTATAATTTCCGTTCTACAATGTCACAAGATGAATATAACAATACTCACACAGTAGAACATCTCTTGCTATTTGTAATGGTAGTCCTTAAGTCTCTTCCATTTATAAATGAAAATCTTAAAAAAATGAGTTCAGTATTAAATATTAATATGCAATTGATTGTATTTTTCCATCAGGGCAACTTCACGTTCTTCCTTAATGATAATGAATTTGATGGATCTGATGCAGTTTTAGTGGGTGTGTAGTTCGTTTCAGAAGCCCAGAGTTGAGGTTCACTGTGTAAACTTCGAACCAAAATCCAGTATTGTCGAAAAATAAGTAGTGAGCGGCCGTGGCTCAGTGGTAGAACGATAGCTTAGCATTCGGTAGATCGTGGGTTCAATCCCAGCTATCGACAATCCTGACTGAGGTTTTACCAGTCACACCATGCAATTGTCTTACTCTTAAACTTACACCTTGGCCGACAGATTCCTGCATCCTTTTCTCTCCTCTGTTTCGGTCTGAGCCTTACATGCCTGTCCTTACATGCCTGTCCTTACATGACCATAAATAAAAATTAATTTAATTAGAAAAGCAAGCGAGTAAAAAATAGAAAGTATATTTTTCCGTATGTGCTATCCTGATAAACCAACACTTGCTTTTCCATTCTTATTCTTCTTTCGTCTCCAATCAAAGATATTTTCAAGAGCTGTAATTACGTGTTTTAGAGGACTAGTAGGGGTCCCTAGAAACTTGGGTAAACTTTGTATTTTGGGCCGTTTTAGTAACTAATGACTTCGACCCATCTGAATTCCGTTAGCTGTCAAGTTTCTAAAATCCAAAAGTATCGATGCCTCACAGTTCTGGGATTCGAACCCAGAACTGTTTGAACGCTGACGTAACACCGTATTCGACTATAGACATCCATAACTTATCCCAAATCCCAATGGCAGCGAATGCAAATAAATCTAGCCAAAGAGTTTACTTGTCGAAACTTATCAGGAATGTGTCATATCTTTTCTTTCAATGATATCTTATTTAGAAACTATTTCACGCGATTTTTCTTCAATTGTACAAACGTTCATTGTTTTACAAGTGTCAGGCCTAACAGTAGCTATCTTTTTCATGGGAGAGAACCTAAAACTATTCCAGATTTGCCTTACGCTCAAGTAATAACTAAGCACTCGTATTTCAAATAGGTAGCATTCCATTAATGATACTAGCACAATCCTTACTGTTTAAGGGTGCGTCCAAAAGTTCTGTCGCTTTAAGTAGAATGGTGGGGTATCCTTTCAGTTTCAATTCCGTAACCGATATTGGTATTTTCATGCTTTCTGATTTCATAGGTCGTAAAAGGACTTAACCTGAAAGTTAGTATCGAGGGGGTTGATCTTACGTAAGGTTATTGCTCTAATGACGTAAGCCAGAGGCAATTAACCTCACCTAGAGATTATTGACCTTGAGAGATTTATTTATGGGAAGGAATATCGTTTCATGAAGCATAACTTGCAAGTGACTGCCAAACGGAACTATGTTTGTAGGTCAGACGTAACCTAAATTCTTTCTCTCGCATTATTTGATGTTCTTGGAATTTTTTGTATTTCATAATTTAATCAATGTTATTTTTGTACCCTAATGGGACTATGATTGTAAATCATAGACGGCAGACTTGACCTATCTTTTTCTCTTTCATATATTTTGAATACCTCCAGATCACAGACTTACTGTTATCGGTGATAGAATATTTTGAATTCGTAATATTTTTTTGGATTTTTAAATTAATTTTGAAATCCTTTACTACATATTTTATTTTTATCTTTTTACGTAAGATGACACTTAAGATGCTATAATGTTGAGCTCACCTAAGATGACATAGTATTACTTAATATTATGTAAGAATTGAATTATGTTGAAATCGAACGGATGTTTTTGTCTTTAGTAGAGGTGTTCATATAACGAAAATAAAGGTTTATTCATCATTTTAGGCATTGTTAACAGAAACCATGACTGCTGCCCATATCACTGTTCCCGAAATACACCACATACTTGTTGTCGCACCGCACCGCGTGCCTGTTCGCGTTAACGTTGCCCAACCACAAACCGCTTACGCGCCTTACAAGCATTAACGTTGTCGGATCGCGCATACGTAGCCGCTGCCACACTGTTGTTACTGCCGATGATGCTGAACCAAATGCTTTCACTGTTATATTTTTACTTATTTAGTTTCAATATTTATCATGAACACTAAGTTAAATTTATTATAGGATAAGGAATCTCATTTTTATGCTCGGGGTTTTATTTGTAGGACTATAGCACTTCTCGTGAATGTAGACTGCAGACATCATGTGACCCTCTAACACTAAATGTGCTAAAAAAAAGAGAAACTAACTCTCGTATTTTCATGTTCAAGGATTTATTTTTAGGATATAAGATTTATTTTAGGGAGGAATCATCATTTTTAGGGACTCTATGAATACTAGAACACTACCGTTACTAGATAGGCCCGTCCCATGATTGATGGGGAGAAGATTACTTACACAAGTAATTGTGTCCTCTTGTGCTCAGGATCATACGTAGAACGCATTAACATTTGTTATGAATGTAGACTGCACTCATCACATGACTCATGCACCTAAGGTGTGATACAAAAAAATTCTCTCATATCTTTAGGTGTTGGTTGACCTTTTATTTTTGTCTGGTACATTTTTCATGTTCGAGGCATTTCCGGAAAGTAGGTTCACCTTCTTTATTTTAAGTCTCACATTTTATGTTCGATCTTTCTGGAATTTCAAGGTTCTAGAACATTCTTATTTTTCTTATATCTTTACATATTTGCTAGCTTACTTTCCTATAACGGACCCCTTTCTTGAACACTCTACAATGTACGTCATCAGATTACTATAAACTGTTTCTCCTCAGATGTGTTTTAGTCATGACACAGTACAGTAGTGCTATTGACTTATCGGTAACTTCAACTACAGTAACTGAGAAAACATCATTTGGATACCGCTTGAACTGAGTTGATTAACCGTACATATTAAAAAATTTATTCGTATTTGAAACACAAAGGAAATATTCTATATCATTTTTATTCTATCATATCTTTAGATATTCACTGACGTTCTTTCTTATAACGGATCTCCTTGAACATTTTACAAATATCTGATCAGCTTACTAAAATTGTATCTGGCCAGTTATGTTATAACCATGACAGAACATTAGTGTTGTTACCTTATCAGTAACTTCAACAGCAGTAAGTTAGAAGCCCTCTGATGGGTGTCGTTTGAAATATATAAATCAACAGTAAACATTAAGATGAATTCGTAATTCGAAATCAAAGAAAATCCTTATTTGTTTTCATGTGCATTTTAGGAGAAGGGGCATTAATGTATGGGATATTTCATTGTTGGATATCCGTTAAGTGAACAGAATCGTTTACATTTTTTAATTATAGTGCTTATTCAGTACTACTAAATTTGAAGAATTTAGATGAGATATTTTATTCATATGTAAATACTCATACTTGATTAAATCGTTCAATATAAACTTTTACGGACTTAGTTTTACTGGGGAAGAAAATAGTGGAAACAAATGAGGAAGTAATAATGCGTTTTCAACTGTCGTTTGAAGTTTTTTCTGATCTCGTTTGCGTAAAATATTATTCTGGTTAATGATTTGACGACTTATGAGTCACTAATTTGTAAAAGTGATTAAAATTATTACTTGTCTTCCACGATGATATAAGTTATGCCACGAATTTTATAACCATATTCGATTTCACCTGTATGTAGATCCTTTATAGTATAACTAAAATTTTTTGCACCCAATCCAACAAAGATTTGCTTCTCCCATTCCTTTTTATTTCATTAGATAACTGTCCCATGTAATTCGCAGTTTGTAATAATAATTTTTCATCTCGTTTCTGAACGTAAATAATCGAATCTCTATTACTTTAAATTAAACATTCTAGACCTACAGTGTCTAAAAATTGATATAATCGAACCCTGGCTCATGAGGATATGAAAGCTGCCACTCCAAAATTCGTAAAGGCATGAGGTGATTTCTTATTTTCAAAGTCCTTAAAGGTTACTTGTAATTTGTTTTCTGAAATAACAGTTACATGTTGCACTTCCAAGTGAAGTAATATTTAAATTTTTAAGAAGCTTTTGGCATCAGTGACTACGTGAATTTGCAAAAGATCGGTTCTTTCCTCCTGTTTACCAAATATCGAATTGAGAAAATTTTGGAAATATATTTCGTTCGATGCTTATATTGAATTTTATCATACTCAAGACGTATACCTTCAATCTTTTCATAATAACGAATATATCTTTTCCTTTTCTTTTCTCTCAAACAATTGTCTGGAAAGCCACTAGCTTATTGTTTTGTTTCAGAAAAGTATCACATATGGTTTAAAGAGTGCTACAGTCCTTTTCATTTCCCAAATTTCATACGTTTCTAGTATAACATACACTTTCTTTAACACAATATGACGTTCAGGAGTCCAAACTACTCCATTGTTTGCACGTTCGTCAGCATTATGTGTACAGTTCCTATTACTCATTTCATTCCTACAAGATCTGCATAAACCAAAGATGACATGTTTATATGCATTATATGGTAAAACAGGTATAGCAAGGTCCTTAGCAGGAAGTATCATACAATGAACTAATCCACGAATACTAGTAGGATAAGACTTGCCTTTTCCCTCATGAAATTTAATTTTTCCTGTTGGCATAGGTTTCGTAGACATCACCCATAGCTAAAGCGAGGGTACATCGAAAAAATGCTAAATACTCGTCATATCTAAATCCATATAAGGCACGAAAGGAGTCAGTTCGTCCATTTTCAAATGCGTCTTAAGATTCAATGGATCTTCCAATTCAAACCAATCATTTCATATGAATATCTGAATTTCAGGTGAGGATTCGATTAGCTCCATTCACATTCCCAGATGGATACAACTTTAATTTTACAACTGGATTCAAGAAATTTCTGTCTTACCAGCTTTGCCTTGTATCGATCCTGTAAGGTATGTCCTTCATCATCAATAGGATAATGCCAAAGTTGGGTAACACAGGTATGTTCATGCCAGTAACATCCATAACATTCGTAAGCCCTACGGTTTTTCTCACCATATCCATCCAGTTTAATGTGATTAAACTGAACTTCACCACCATTTTCTGTAGTTCGCAATTTAATGTTATTTTATACTCCATATATTTTAACCTTTTTTCGTTTTACTTTGCTGATCACGATGTTGAGAACCTCAGGGAGGAATTGGAATGTTAATTTATTTAAGATAACATAAACGAAAGTATTCCATTGCACATGATGCAACAGTGCAAGTTTGTAGAAAATATTGTATACCACCCGTTTGCAATTCAATAAGATTTGAAAATCGAATTAATGTCTGATTTAAAATTATAATTTAATTCTTACAATACTATAAGATTTATCTTTGGAAATTAAAGTTAATTTTTGAAAAACACATACCTTGTTCCAGGCATTAACTGCTTCTTCCTCTTTTCCTGATTTATGTGTCTATATCATAAAACTCCAATCTCAGGTATAATCCAACATAATTTTGATGATTAAGAGTGTTAAACAGATACGGAACATCACCCTTTCTAAGATATTTATTTAAACTAAATTTTTAGGTAAGTCGGCTAATTTAACTCCCATGAATAAGTATGTATCATGGAAAAGAATATTATTTAAAATTAACTGAATAATCTTTTCTACTTGTTCAATAATGTGAGGTATCATATTTTGTTTTTCATGAGAAATCGTGCTACTAGTAATGTATCAAAACGAGATCCATTATGTGAAAGTCTTGCCGACTTTTGAAACCTAAGACCCTACTCAAAAACATGAATTATAAATGTTTATATATTATAAAATACACTATACCTCTTACCTTCTGCATACCACAAACACTAAAACTATGATTTTGATCCATAACCTTACATTTATGACATCGATGAGATGTACAAATTAAATTTGGTACATATTCATATTCTCCATATTTATCAGTATCTACTAGCATTGTCTCTACATCAAAGATGATATACAAGAAATCATAAATTCGTTTTCAGTTCGTTGGTTTTTCAAAACAGCAATTAGTTTCATTAACGTGAATGTTAGATAGTTTACAATAATGTTAAGCACAAGCATGTTTTGCTTTTCTATTACGTCTATCAATCTTCACACCACTTTGAGAAGAAAGATGTAGATAATGATATATAAGGTTTCCGTTGACATTAGACTTGTGTTGATCATAACAGGACTGATTGGGAAACGTACGATAACAATATTCGCATTTCATACTGTTCTCATGGATACCATCATCATACTCTTAAAAATGAGTACATACAAATTTGTATTTATGGAATCGACGTTCTTCATAAGACATAAGACAATGTTATCAATATCCCCTACTTCCTAAATATGCTGATTCTTTAAATTACATCAACATGACTATCTTCATATCCAAGAAAATTTTCATACCAGTTTATGGTCCTGAATAACGTATCGTATACTTTCGACGTATCTGGTTACGTACGTAGACAATAATCTAATACCCATCAGCACAATATTTTTAAAATCAATCTAAATCATCAATACTTTCCCATTTTTACTTATTATATCTACTTCAGCATAATAACATAATTCTGCACCTCCATAAGCTAACTTTTTAAGATGTGTTTTCATGTAATATACATTCCTATATCCCTTATCCGCTCGTAGTTTTCCCAAAACGAAAGACTTGGGGAGACAATCAAGAACATATTCAACTGGAATAATGTGATTTTGAAGACATTTCTCCAATTGTCAATATTTTTCACTCC
Organism: Lepisma saccharinum; assembly: GCA_022664845.1. Lineage (NCBI taxonomy): Eukaryota > Metazoa > Arthropoda > Insecta > Zygentoma > Lepismatidae > Lepisma > Lepisma saccharinum. The sequence continues at coordinate 14,518 of JAGDQP010038284.1, forward strand.
CATATCGCCCCGATCTCTTATATTATCTAGAATGTTAATTTTTACACTAACCTTTTCTCCTAAGAATCAGGTCTAATAAAAATTAAGAACAATTTCAACACTGAAGAATATGCTCCACATTAATCTGCACAAAATCGACATGGTATGTGTATAAATTGGCTTTTTTCGTTAGTATTTTTATTCTCATTGAAGTCTACTTTAGAATCGGAATCAACATCTCTAAGCAAAAAATGTAAAGAGAATATCAAATACATTTGTTAATTTGAAAGCAAAAAATCTAAATGAAAAACAAAAAATTCTTTGAAAACAGAAAACATTTTCCAAAAGTTTCTTGTTAAAATATTTTTGAATCAGAAAACTTTTTCTTATGCTAAATAATATAAAATTGTAGTATATATTTTATAAACGGAAATTTTCAATTTAAAAAAAAATAAATCAGCTTCCTAATGTTAGAAAGTTGATAGTAGCAATTTTATAGAAGTTTTGAATCTTTAATTTTATCTTCTCTGCTTCGTTGTTAAATGTATGTAATGCTAGTGTATTTATGAAATTGTTTAATAATAGTCTCTTATTTCTAAAAATGGTTTGTTTTATTTCTATATGAAAATCTCTATTTTTTTATTTATACATAATTACAATTAACGATGCAAATAGATATTCCCCCTTCTCATAATTCAACTGAAACAAAGAAAATTAAAATTCAATCATCATCTTTGTTGTATAGGAAATTCCAAAATCTCCGAAATACATAAATATTATTAACTAACGAATTTTCCTATTCTTTCATACAAATTATTAAAAATATAACCTAAGCTTATCAGCTTTCTAATATTATAAAATAGACAGTAGCATTTTACTTCATATAGGCTTTATTTTTTCTCTTCTTCCTTGTTAAAAGTATGTAACGTTAATATATTTATGAAATTGTATAATAAAATTTTCTTATTTCTATAAATTTTTTGTTTTATATCTATATGAAAACTCTCAAAATTAATTTATTCATTTATAATTCCAATTAATAATACAAATAAATATTCCCCATTCTATTTAATTCAGTTGTAGCAAAGAGGGTTAAAATTCAAACATCTCTGAAATATATAAATATTATTAACTAACGGATTTTCCTCCTATTACTTCATACAAGTTATAAAATAAGAAATATCACCTAAACTTCTTTTCATTAACATTCTTCATAGTTCTACATAGGATGATGAAAATGTTAATTTTATTTGAAAGGAAGTGCTAAAGTTGTAAAATGAATTATTTTAGTATTTCACTGTTTTCAAACAATTATTAAACAAATCAATGTAGTGACAACGAAATACAATCTATAATAATGTGAAGTCTCCTTTGTATGCGAAGTCAATATCATATCTGTTTTGTAAAGTATCAATAGTCAAATGTTTACTAAAAGAGTTCAGCTCTAACTTGCTAAATAAATTATTTACTTTAAGTCTGCAATTCATTATACTACTAGTCCTCAGTAATTTACCTTTAAGATGCAACGTATTAGGTTTAAAAGGCTATTGAGTCATTTTATTCAAAAGATCCAATCGAACCATGATATTTGTAGAAGTGTGAAATCCATGTTAAATTGGACGTTTATTTTCCACGATACATTAGCCAAGTCCCTCTTCTTCTTACACTTTGCTAAACACAAAACTGCATCTTTTTTACAAATCCCTCATATTTAAGGAATTAAAACTTTACTTAAGCATTTTTGAAATCTTTTAAAAATAAAACATGAAATAAAACGCAAAATCCCTGATTATATTTTCGGTTCTCCTGTAAATTGTTGCTTTCTGACAAATGGCTCCTTTCCAAAATTTCACGTTCGTTTCAAAGAAAGCACAATCAACCATTGCTTCTATTTTAAATTTTGAAACTCCCCCTCCGTAACAGTATTCCGGAACGACTTTTTTCAATCTTCCCCCTTCGGATCCGCATATTCCATTTAGTATTCCCCTTTAGTTTGAAACCTTTATTTACTATTCTTTCTTACTTAAAGTACCCAAAAGTACCGAAAGTTCTCTACACTATGTTAATTTCGACTACCAATTAGGTCTTCTAGCTGCTAAACGGTAAGAGATATAGAAACGTGATTCCTCTAAAAGTTGTTCAGAATTTAGCGATTCTTCCAATAGCGTCAAAATCAACCCCTGTTGCCATTTAAAATTTTGAACTTGATACCCCGTAAATGTATTCCCGAGACGCTCCTGATTTCAGATTATCGCGACGCGATACGGCACATGCGCTTTGGTATTCAAAGATATTTTTGTGCACTAGGAGCTGAGTTAAGGGCCCTTTACGGATTTGGTTTATAACCCTATATATATATATATAACAAACAAATAAAGCTCACCCTTCGCTTTCACGCTACAATGACTACCAGTCTAGCTATAAACAGAGGCTTTGAAGCAGTACAGTTGCTTTGCAAGTAGTACCACTGTATAAAAAACCTTCTGCACTGTATTTATAGTTGCGTTTTAAGATTAGTTCTCTATTTTAACATCAGAAATTGGATGAAAATATACGTAAGAAAATATAAAGTTTCAAAAGTAACTTTCTTCAACATTCGAAAACTGGGCTTTGATTTTTCCTTAAAACGTATTTCCAAGAGCAAAATGTAGAAGTTCTATGATACCAATATTTAAGTGTTTGTAAAATACTTTGTTTTTACATTCTCTTCATGTGTTTAAAATGAGTCCCTCGTAATAAGAATATTCAAGGATAATTGAATTTTAATTCCTAATATTCCGGAAGTATTCCTGAATAATTAGAAATATTCCGGAACTTTTCCCAGGATTAGAATGCTTGGTATCATGAAAAAATACAGAGTAAATTTCTAATATAATCTTATAAAATAAAAATAAACGTGAACTTTAGAGAAAAGTACACGTTGTACTGCTCAATCTTGTATTTTTACGCCATAAGAATAGAAATTATATCAATAGCAAAAAGTTAAAATGTAATTGGAAGTTAACAATAATTTTGAAATCTTCCCTAGGCGGACATTGACATGTAAAATGTATGCTCCATGTATTGAAATTTTCCAGGTATGAAGAATGCTGGCATGCAGTGGGAATATAACTCCATTTCTACTGTGTAGACCTTATATTTATTGCGTACTCGCTGGGAGTATTTAATCAGTTATTTAACTTTTATTGAATGTACAAACATGTGCGTTTGCGGCGTCTAAAGTCCCTCGCATATGTAAGAGAAAATATCCTTCGGCGTAAAGTCACCCAAAATGGTATTTTAGATCATAACATTTAGTGTTTTTGTTGTTTTTTAAAAATTATCTCATATTTATGGGTCAGACACTCAGCTATGCCTAAGCCTTAATATGTCCAAGGGACTGGAAGTGACAGGTTCAGGCTATGGGTTCTTATCTATCAGCTAATTTAAGAAAACCTAGATGCTTGTTCCCGCATAATTTTTTCCGTGACTATATCATCTTGGACATTGAATATAGGAGTCAGAACCTAATTAAAATATTCGCTGTTTCAGGTAGGCTCGGATCCAAGGGGGGCTATAGCCCACTTAACTTTCAGGTATACGCTGGATAAAATGGCCTTCAGTTCTACTTTATACTGGATGAAGTGACACAACTATGGTCTAACCCCCTTCCTTAATCATATCCTGGATCCGTGCGTATATATATATACAGGTATATATGTATATATACCACACACACACACACACACGACA
>JAGDQP010038285.1:0-13097 GCA_022664845.1 Lepisma saccharinum
AACCGTAATCAAAGCCTGGTTATTTCCTAAAGACGAGTCTAAATCAATCAGTTACACAGCATTTTTTATGTATGTTGTTCGGAGACAAGCATAAAAGCAAACGGCAGATGTGAAATCTGTAGTTCTTAATTTTGTTGTGTTCATTTTCGAGAGCATTTTAAGTATGAAATAATCTTCTTAGTTTGATTCTACGTTATGCTCTTACAGAATAAGGTGGTAATTGGGGTTGCACGTAATTTATCATACACTGTATACTGGCAATTACAGCCTGAGTATGTCTCAAGCTTTAGAGACATTGTCCCTCGGCGATTTCTGAGAAAAAGGATGGAGAAAACAACAGCCAGAGCCTATATTCAAGGCATAATGTGGACATTCGTCGTGTAGGACTTAGGAAAATATCTGGAAAACCTAAGTTAGAGTAGCTATCATAAGCCGCCCCCAATGTCAATCCGTGGTCAGGGCTTGATATGATCTTACTGTTCAACATGAAGTCCGAGTCCAGTGTAATCCCGAGAAGAAAGCAACCGCCTGGAAATCTTGAATACAAGTCGCAAGGAATATCAAGTCATCTCAATAACTTCTTATCATGTGTAAAAACGTTTTCAAATTGAACGCAGTTATTTGGTTTCAGTGTCAAAACACTCGTTTTGTTACATTGAAATATCCTGTCATCCACGAGGATGTCTAATTCTAGTTCTATGGACTATGTAGGTAACTTTATATATGATGTAATACCTGAGATGTGATAGTCGAGTCTCCTACGTATGATGTACCTGAGAACGTACACTTTCAATTTATTTCTTGGACAGAGCTTGGCACATTAGACGTTCTGACTAAGGTGACATTTTAGAGACTACTTCCATGAAGTCGAAATTTGCAGGATATAACACATCACATATATTCTATTTACTAAACCCCACGATCTTGTGGTTACGATCGTGGGTTTCGAATTTGTTACTGGGGAGAGACACACATACTATTTTTTTCAGGTGTAACAAAAAAATGTTAAAATGTGGTTCATACAAATATTTATTTTCTCGAAATAAATTATTGTTTATGAGGTTTGGTTGTCATCAATGCAAAACACACGGAGAAGCGGTAAATATGTAGGGAACAAGATATGAACACTGATATATGAATCCTAAATTTGCAGCGCTAGCTACAACACTATGGTGGCATTAACTGAAAGCTGGTTAATTAATCTATTTTGTTGTTGCAGGTACCGAAAACTATTTTCAGTACTAAGCTTAGAATGATAAGGCACAAGTTTATTTCTTAAATTACACAGAAATATTTTCAGTTTCTTCATCTCTGTAACTTCAATTTGCAGCATGTGTTTGTTGCTTCTGTTTTTGTTATAAATATATGAAGAACCTTCAAGCAAGCTTGTAGCAAACAAATGCAATCGATATTGAATATTCAGTATGGTGGCATTTGAAAGGATATATAAAATGCAGAGTACTATTTAGTAGCTGCTGTTTTCCGCTCGTTCTCCACGTTTCCCAGTGTTTTACCACCAAAAGATGGTCTTGGAGGCTGCAAAATAGATTAAAATCTACACACGCAAGATGGAGTAAATAAGGTGGATGGGCAATTTTCTTCCATCCAAGTTCATGTAATGTGAATGGGCGTTGTCTCCTTGGATCAGCACACCCTTACGATTGAACATTGTGGAGCGTTTGTCCAGTAGTGCAGCGCGTAACCATTTCAACTACTGATCGCCGCCATGAGTGTCTGCTTTGGTTGCATCAATTCAAAATGGATGATACCACACAATCCTACAAAACACACAATATCGCTTTGTGCGGGTGTAGTTCTTGTTTTACCACTGTTTCCACCACACCTCCTTTAGGCACCCACTAACATTTGTGTTTAATGCTTTGGTGAAGGATCCATTATTTGTCTCCCGTCACCGTTCTGTCCAAAAATGGCTCTCTTTTGTAACGGGTCATTAGGGCACTGAAAATGTCCACACACTGCTGCTTCTGCTGGGATGTCAACTCACGAGTACCCATTTTATCAGTTTGGATTCCTAACCACGAACTTGAAGATGACATGAACGGTTGAGTATGTCGAATGGAGTATTGTGACCAATTCTTCATCCACTTAACGTGGATTCTCCTCAACATCTGCTCAGAGAATGTTGTTGTCCAGTTCAATGGGTCTCCCTTGTCGTAGCAGATCAACGAGGATAGTGTTTCCAGACCGGAATTTTGTGAACAATCTCTGAGATTTGTGGACATCAACAGTCCCGTGATCATATACGGTATTGATGTTTTGTGTCGTTCCGGTCACTGAATGTCCCTGATGGAACTCACAGAGCATAATGTGTACAGAGTAGTATGTGTTCTTCAGACACTGCCATGTTTAAACACGTGTCACTACTACACAACTTTCTGTAGACTGATCTTGCTCCGTGCACGGATACACAATGAACTGTCATATACAGCGCTAGTCTTGCAGCCTTGGTGTAGTTCGTAATTCATCCGTCGCGTGGCGTTGTGTTTCACGGCCATGCTAAAAACGACATTACTTATGGGCTGATACAATAGTTTTGCTGGATGATCTTCTTGACGCAAAGATGTCCTAAATTTTGTGGGAACATTCAAGCAATTTCCCATCGAAAAGCAAATAGAGTCCCTAGATTAAAATGCAGGAAACTCGACTGTTTATCTATGGTAACTCCTAAGTTGTAGTCCACATACTGGAAAAGAATGGGGCAAGGAAATGTTTTTAGTCCTAATTGTAGTAGCTTGGTAGTTTCAGAAGTTACTAAAAGAAGAAACCAGGGATAATATAAGAATGAATATTGACCAGGTTTGGCCCTACTGCCTTCCCGGAGTGAATCTATAGTAGAATCTAACCTTTGACTCCACATTTTCTCGTCGTTTGCCATATTTAATGTATATTATTATTATTATTATTGAGCTGCTAATTATCCGAGTAGGTAACGGTTTAACTATTGATGCGAACGGTCGCGGATTCGATCCCTGGTGGAGTCTCTGACTTTTGGTTTTGACCCCGCATCCTGATGCCAATTTTGTATCTACTTGAATTAAGAGGTAATGGACTCCGGCCTCATAAGCCAAATAAACGGGCGATGGAGAGTCGTTACGTGGACCATGTATCATCTTCTTTAAACGAAACTGCCTGGTAGGCCAAGGTCTTATGTGAACTGTCAAGTTAATGAGTTGCTTTTATTATTATCATTATTATTATTATTATTATTATTATTATTATTATTATTATTATTATTATTATTATTATTATTATTATTATTGAACTGTTTGTAGTATAGTTCATCGATATCTATCTTTTAGATCCTTTCCTAAAGTAAGAAGTAAATTAACTTTTAATAAATTTTAAACTTATTTTATTTAATACAAAAATGATCCCGAACGCTCGAGAATAAGATTTTCTAAAAATGCGCTCCAAATGTACTCGCACTTTCTACATTGTTGCATGATTGTCAGGTGATAATAATTACAAGACATCTGGACTTGCTGACGACCAATATTTTCACTGGTGTCTTGTTATTATTGTTTACTATATAAGGGAAGACTTTCGTAATTAAATACCTGCTAGAGTTACGACACTTCCCTAACTGTCAACGGCACCGATCAAAAGTAATAATTACTTATGTCTTATTGTTTAAAATCATTCAACCCATCGTTTATACACTGGGAAGTACATAATATGAGGAAAATAATCTTGATGACTAGGAGTGCAATCGTGCATAAGAATGGTCAATAAAATATCTTTACGACTTTCCTTATGTAGAACTTTTCATGAGGTCAGCAGGTGAAACTACTTTCTCCGAGAACATTGTCATCCCATCTCGTATCAGGCAGTGCCTGAGATCAAAAAAGAAAATTTATAAACCTATGATGTAGTGTTGTAATGGAAGGAATTACAGGTGAATGAACAAATCTTAAAGCATTGACTCAACAGACACTTACGTATTCTGAAACAATGAGCTAAAAGTTGTTTTCTTTTATCTATTTTCACAGGATCATTAACTACATGACTTAAATTATGTATATTTACTCACTTAGCCATTTAATTACTTAAAATACTTAATACATTTTACTTCTTTACTATAACAAAACAAACAGAAAGTTTGAAGATACACAAATTGAGTGAAAAGCCTTACATTTCTTAACTAAACACATTCTTCTTTCTGTTATGGTTAAAGGATTACAAAGTTGGAAAGAGATGTGCTTCGATAATTTTAGTGTTAAGTACAAGGTGTTTATAGCACTTTTTATATTCCTAAATGTAAAAACTGTATTCTACGTTGTTTCTCCCAGTAATATGCATTTGGGAGAGTTCGGTAAAATTTCTCTGTTTTGCTTAAATAGATAATGCGTACAATGGAACCATCTCAACAAGGAGATTACCACTTTTGTGGAACTACGTATATATCGTACTTTTGAGTCGGTAAGTGTAACGTGGTAATTATTGTTCGATTGGCTTTACGTTGTTTAGGAGTGTTGAGATTTTAAAATATCAGGTTAATTTGCTTGTTTTATATGTCCCGAAAGTCAGTAGCCGCCCAAATAACTCTAAAACTAATTGACTTATCCAAGTTGAAGTAGGTCTACCCAGAATAATACTTGTAGAATGCAAAATAACCAATAATTTGGAATAATCAATCTCATAATCGTGTACTTAGGGTGTCCAAGGGCTCAACATATATAAATTTATCAAATCGGAAGGTATACCCTACCTCCAGTCATGTATCATTAGAAAGTTCCTAAAAAAAGACCTAATAAGTTTAATACAAAATAGCCTTATATCTGCAAATATAAAGGTATAGAAGTTAATGGAAAACTACTATGTGGAAATAATAATGATGACAATCTCGTAACTGGTATTCTCTTATTTCATTGTAGTTTAAAAAGAGTCACAAGACTGTCAGTAGTTCAACAATAGAGAATTAGTGTGGGCGGCAGAGTTCAACAGTCAATTTTCAATTTGGGGAATGGGGGTTGTCATGTAGCAAGTTTGTGAAGGAAAATGTCCCACTGAGGAGAGCTCAATTTTTACGAACGTATGTGTTTGCCCTAATTTTGAGTACGTATTTACGAGATCTATCTATCAGATAATGTCACTGTATCACATATAGTGACACAAAAATTAACGGTGGTCCTGGTCTTCTATTTCTGGACCAGTACCGCACTGGTCTTCCATTGCTGGAGTGCTAACAGCCTTGTGACTTTTATTAAACGCTAATAGAATGAAGAATACTAGTTGCTATTGTCGGGAGTCGCCGTGGTTCAGGCGGTAGAGCGTCTGAGTATGAATCGGGGGGCCCGAGTTCAAATCCTGGCCAGGACACTAGAGACTTTTCTCGCAGTGTTCTCATCCCTGGCACTCTGAAGTGCACTCAGCCTCCAATCAAATTGAGTACCAGCGTGGTATCCTGGGCACCTTGGGAGCTAAACGCGGTCGAGCGTGGGACTGACCACCCCACATCAGTTCATACCGCAGGTCGAGAATATGTGGAGGGCTGGTTCCACATCCCCCATGAGCCGATCACGGCGCGTGCGCATCGCACAGGGAATAGCTTTACCTTTGAGGACAAGGCCCTTCATGGGCTGCAGAGCCAAGAAGTAAAGTTGCTATTGTCACTATTTTCATGTTATAACTGGCCATAGTAGCTTTCGAGCTCTTATGAGCCCGCTTGCAGAGACAGGACTAAAATTTTATACAGAACTTATTAGATGTCTTACGAGCTTTCCAACGATATGCCATTTGATGTACCCTTCCATTTAAGAAAACTAGATTTGTTGAGTTTCAGGACGCTATTATATATATTAGGTGAGCGATTATTCGTAATAATTAGTATATTTGCCTTCTATAAGTTAGTAGAAGCCCTATGTAAAGGTAAAGCTATCCCCTGTGCGATACGCATGCGCCGTGAATGGTGCCAGGGGAATGTGGAGGTAGCGCTCCACATTTTCTTGACCTACGGTGCGAAGTGAGGTGGGGTGGTCAGTCCAAGGCACCCAGGAATACCAAGGACACTCTGGTACTCAATTTGATAGGAGACTGAGTGCACCTCAGAGCGCCAGGCATGGGAACACTGAGAGAAAAGTCTCCTTGAACCCGGGCCGCCCGATTCGTAGTCAGACGCGCTACCGTCTGAGCCACGGTTAGGCACATACTCCTGTACTGACTTTCGGAACACCTGGAAGATGAAATTTAACCCGTTACTTCAAACCGTTAAATCTTGTAAATAACGCAAATTGAATAGAAACTATCACTACGATACTTGCCGACCCCAAATTAGGGTATATGTATACTTTCTTAAAAATCGGACTCTCCTTGTTGGGACGATTCCCTTGTTAACATCGTTATGCATCGTTATGCAAAGTAATATTTAACCTATTTCATACTTTATACATCATTTGTTGCTTTAAGTGCTTACACTTCCCTTTTTAAGATTTCGAATTAATTGCTTCTAAATGTGCTAAACGGGCTGGTACCCGGCTAAGGAAGGGACCTATAGTTTTCTTTTAAAAGTGGGTTTCGAACCACTCCGTTTAATGGATCCACACCGGACTTGAACTCGTGACCATGCATTTTAGAATATGTAAATCCACTGTCTAGTAACTTCTCTGTGAGTGTAAGGAATTCTGTAGTGATTATGTGTACATAAGAGAAAACACAAGTAATATGTTCTAATATAATTGACGATAAGTAATACGTATTCATACTTAACAATAACTCTTCGATGCAACTTTTGTGTGTACCAGCACGTGGGTACGTACGCATGCATGTGATGATGATAGGACTTGTATTTCGACCCGAGCCATAGATGCCTAAAGGCCAAAAATAAATTCAATTCAATTCAAGGCTTGTATTCTCAATAGTTTATCTTAGGTATCTTGATGATATAGTAGTTGTCTTTTCCCTAAAAGGTATGTAACTTAGTGTAACGTGGAAGTATTGTTGGTGGTAAAATATCAGGATTACTAGACCACATTCTTCAAGCGTTATGCATCTGAAACATATTGTCGTTGTTCTAGCAGAAGCCATTAAGTCCAAATGTCTTTGTGTTGAGTCATAGAAACTAATTACTGAGGAAATGATGTTTTATAGGCAGGCAGAACAAACTAAGTAGTATCGCCATCCTTTGGAAGGTATAGAGGGTCTATAGAAAATACAGCAATATCTGTTAGTAATGTCTGTCTATAAAGGATCCTCTATAATTTGTGTCTGTAACTCAACACAACGAAAATTGGTTTTAAAATTACTTTTGCCAGAACGATGATTTGAAGAACGAAAGATTCATCCCATCCTGGACACTGAATTTATCTGTAATTCATTACGTAAATATTCTATGCCAAATTTGATTTCTTTTACCTTACGTGTTCTAATGATTTGCAAATGTAACTGAAGGGTACACGGGAATAACGATCAAGGTCCATCAAAAATCGAAATTAAGTAAATAATGCCGTCTTATAGTGGAAGGGGGTAGTATAATGCGGTGATATTAGCTTTCAGTGAAAACGAAGATGGTTCTCGAAAATTTTAATTTACTTAAGAAAAATGATATTTTTTTTTTCTGAGAAAGAACGATCAAGATACATTTTCTTTGCATGTTTTTCTTCTTTATGGTTTCACTATAGGCCCTATAATACTGCAACTTCATGTTTCTTGCTTGCCAACGATGTAAAATTACCTGAACGGTAGTTACTTGCTCATTTTTGAGTATGAAAGCAGAGATTATTTTCCGCGCAAAAATACACAAGGTCTTTTATTGTAGATCGTTGTAGCAATATTCTTTCAGTCGTATGTTAGCTGTTCCCGACGTTGTGAATAAAGTCAATCAGACATGAGTGCAATTTTGATACCAGAAGTAATGGGGAATGAAGATAAATATTCGAGTTCAGAATGCACGCACAAAGCAAAAAAAGTGTTGTGTAGGGACATATAATTATGTCTGGATAATATTAGCAGATTGTGTGTTTGTATTATAATTTCTATTCTTGCTGCCCAACTTCAAAAACAAATACTTTTGTTTAATTAATAAGAAAACCCCATTCTTTAGATTCCACTAAATGTACACATAACTAAGTAACAAGTGATTACACTTTAAAATTCGTGTGACGCGGTGGCTCAGTGGTAGAGCGCTCATCTCTAGTGCTTGGGGCCCTCGGTTCGATCACAGCTCATATCATGTGGGTTTTGTGGTGGACAAACACCGTGTGCGTGGGTTTTCTCGGGGATCTCCCGTTTCCTCCCACTTTCTTCATTCCGCTAATTCTCTCATCATCATCTATTCGGCCTGAGCCAAGGTTGCGTAAAGGCCTTAAAAGAAATTCAAATTAAGCGGGAATCAATCCATGGACCTTTGGATTCTCATATTAGCACCATATTGACTACCACAGAAGTACGTAGTTTATGATAAGACTTCTATTTGGATTTGTCGCATGAACAGTTGCAGAAATCATTGCCTGGATTACCGTGTTCGGCCCTGTACAGTCTTACCCCATTTCGTATAATGAACTTTTGGGAAAATTGCTTGTTTTATGGTTTTAGATCCATCCGATTGATGAATTTACCAACTCTTTTATTTATCAGTAGCTTATCAGGAAGTACTCAAGATTGTTGTCAGTTAGCCTGTGACTATCAATAAGGAACATATGTGTGTGGCAAACTCTCAGCTGGGACCGTTCCAGTACATTGTATTTTATACCTGACCAGAATTTTTTTAGGCATTTAGAATAAGAAATACGGTTAACTTTTTGAAGGGGCGGAGTGTATGTTGAACCAAGCAATGGAAAGAAAACATCGCCATGTGTTGATAAGTGAGGCGTGATTTTGAGAACAATAGTGAAAAAATAAACTATATCAACTTGCTGACCTAAGCTCACAAATTTCGTGCATTTTCTTTGATGTTGGGAATGGGGGGGGGGGAAATAACGGACACTCCTTTCTTCGTAGTAAACACGGATCGTTTTTTTTTTCAAACTGTAAACCATTAATTTATTTTAAACTTTACGTGACCATAAACTTGTCAGATAAAAGTAGATAGTGAGAGTGTGGTTGTTGAAATCTTGTTTTATTTATTTTTTTATTTTTTTATGAAAGTAATAATTTTTAATTTATATTTTTAAACTTTCAGAGAAGTGTTTAACTATTTTTTGTTCTCTGGAAATTACGTTTCATTTCATATTTCAAAACTGGTTCACAGAGAATGAAATGAGAGAGTTGCTACGCTCTAAACAATAATACATTTGTTTTTTTCTTTTTCACCACATCTTTACAGAAGTTATTAGTTTTGTGTACAAAAAGTGTAAGTAATGTGTACAAGAAGTGTGTAGAGATCATCACGTCTTCCTGAAGATGAGTTGCGACTTAGATTTCCAGGCTTACTTTTAAACGCTTCTTGTACACATTTGATTGACAACATATCCTGGTAAACTCCGGATAACTAATTTCAGCATTGAACTTCTTAAATATAAGATAAACGTTGGGAATTTCGTGGCAATTTGCTAATTTCGTGATACATTGCGTTTTACATAGACTGCAAACCTCGTTACCAAGAGTTGTCGAGTTACAATTATCACGCACAGTGCAGGCAACAATACTTCTGAAGAAGCCACCTGGTGGCGAAAGTTTTAATTAGACAATTCTTGGTATGCCGTAATATTGCTAAATCAAATGTATCACGAGATCAGCATTTGTCATGAAATTACCAACCTTCACCCGATAATGAAAGAAAATGACGAATTTACTATGTTCTTCGTACGTCAATTTGATAAAACAAAAGACTATTACCGAAAATATTCGGATTCTATCTCCGCTCCCGCCATTTTTACTTCACTTTTAGGCTTTCCGAGAATTTGAATAGTTGAGAATCACAGAAGCATAAACCAGTTCTTCCTGAAAATTAGAGTAAGAGAAGAAAATATCTAGTATCTTGTGATGAAACCTACATATCTCGATATTTTTCTTTTGAATTCGATGACGTAAGAAGTAAACGAACTGTGTACGTCGTTTCGGTTCAAAACTGTGCATCTTTCAGAAGTTATGGCCATTTAAAATTGACTTATATCCATAATCAATACGACAGAGAGTTACTTCATTTTGAATCTCAGCCCTCCATTTCTTATCAGGTTTAGCAAATTGGAAGCAACAGTAGAAAACTTTTCTACGTGAAAACAAACTAAACAAAATGTCATCCAAGTAACTCAAAGTTAATGTGTAGAAACAAAATCATTTTAATTTCCGCTTGAGATAACATTATATTACCTCTCTAATTATAACGCTTAAGTTGAAATACTACTATTCGTTAGATTGTTCCTGTTAACAAGACTAATTTGTTAAACATCTAGGATACGAGCGTAAATAAAAAAAACACGGAAGTTTGGCTTACTAGTCAATTAATTAATCCTAACGAACGCTTCACTTCTATCTTTATTAGTAATCGACACTTTCGTGAGCTTACAGGTGACTATTGAGTACGACTAACTCGCTCTTTTCACAGTGCATAAGTGTCACATATATATGTTTCATGATCTTTAAAGCACATTCTTTTCAACGGAACAACTAATTATCAAGTATGTAATATTATAATATAATATCTGAAGTTTTTAGTTCAAAACATTTGGACCACTTCAACGAACATAAATTAAGACTTCTTCTTCTCTGTTCCTAAATATCTCTGATCCCTAGTAGCACAGGTCATCGGGCCAACGTTGGGCCTACGATGGGCCAACCATACATGGTTGGCCCAACGATGGCCCATTGTTGGCCCGATGATTGTGCTACTAGGGATATCTTCTTCGATAAATGGTTAGCTTTTCTTGTCTCGGGTTAAAAATATCTCACGAAAGTATTTTTAGTAATGAGTTTTTAAATCTTCGAAAGTAGCTAAAAGATGTGACGATGAGATGGACATGAATTTTCCTTTTTATTGCCCCTTTATAACATACAACGTTAATTAATGGTATGATGTGTCGAGTATGGGAACACGTCAGAACGTCGAAGGGTCAGAATGTTAAAGAGTCAGAACGTCTAAACTGAAAAACTGTTCGAACCTCTATAAAAAGCAAGTCTATAGAAAGTAACAAAACGTCTAAAACCACAAACGATCAGATCTTCGAAGTGACAGAACGTCTAAACTCCAACACGGTCAGAACATCTACAAAAAGAAACAAACCCTCTATAGAATGTGACCAAACGTCTAAAACCACAAACGGTCAGATCGTCGAAGTAGGAACATGTCAGAACGTCTAAACTGAAAAACTGTCAGAACGTCTTCAAAAAGGAACCAATCGTCTACAGAAAGTGTGTAGACCACAAAAGTCTTCTGTCAGATCCGGTTGGTTGTCATGGTAACCCGCCATGTTCAAGTCTAAACAACAGTGGTTGGTTTATGTAGTTTCTTCGATAATAATAATTCATCATGGGCATGTGCTTCGTACCAGATTGCAAACGTTACAATGAGAGAGAGACATGTCGCTTTAAAAGGATGAAAACCAGAAAAAGAAAAAAATATCAGCCATTACTTCCACAAGTTACTGTCTACGTTCCTACCATCTAACTTACTTGACTGTTCACTGTTGTTTAGACTTGACCTCCGCCGCTGCTATGGCAACCAACCGGATATGGCGCCAAGCCTTTAGTCCTCCATTAGGTAGAATGTCAAAATCACGAGAAGTAAAAACGTATCGATGTTTTATTTGTCCAAAAAAGAGGTAAATAAATCATTGTGAACGGTGCAAGTGAAATGCAAAATTTATTGTTAAGTACAGGAGAACAAACGTTTTAATATCTGAATTTGATTGTGATTGAATTGCGATTTTCATCCTAATCGAGTACGTAGGTTCTGATAACAAGACAGCGTACCGAGACGGGCGTAAGCCATAGTGCTGTTACCGCCCATAACATTCATTTTAACTTATCTTAATAACGTGACCAACTATTAACGTGGAATACCATCCACATTCAGGTTTGAATACGAGGCAGATTGCGAGTTCGCAAACCAACACGTAACACAACTGTCATTAAAATGTTCATTTTTTCACCACCCATGTACCTCCATGTTCACTGGATTAAAAGACTTCGCCATTCGGCTTATCAAGATCTTTTATTGTTTTATTAAAGCAAATGTACGAGCAAAACTTACTGAAGGACGAAGAAGATCAGCTGTTACAAGACTAAAATTTCTTTAAAAGGACAAAGCAAGATGGTTGCCATTTAGTACAACAAAGCTTCTATCCCTATGTATTGCTATTGCAAGAAGCAATAGTCATGAAAAGAAGATACATTACGCTATGCTGCTTTGTTATTTGACATAATTTATTTAAGAATTTAATTGTAAAATGAGAATGTAGACATTATAGAAATTCATTAGAATCTAAGAAAGAACTGTAAAATTTGCCAATTTTCTTTAAAAAACAAAAAACATTTTGATTACTAATATCTAACGCTGATTCACACAGTTTTATTTGGTTTATCGATATAAAACCTCGTCATATTATACAGCTTGAAAATAAACAAATTAATTATTGAAATTAACACAGAAAAATTGACGACCGCAGCAGATAAAATTAACACAGAAACAAATTAATTATTGTTTTTCAGTATAAATTAAATAATTAAACTCCATGACAAATATAGCAATAAATAAATTCCTAGTTTGCAACAATACTCTGAATTGGAAAATTTAATTTTATGCTTTTACATCTTGAGCTACAGTTCCTCATTCTCCATCACTTTTACTTTATCCATGGGAAAGAAATAGAGAAATAGCGACCTTGGCTTTAATTCTAAATATTATTTCGGTATTCAACGGTGAAATTGAGAGAGACTTGAAAAGACCTAAGTCAGAATGACCAGCTGGCTCCAGAACCTAGTCACACAACACAGCAATTTCCAATAAGATTTCATTTTAACTTCCAATATTCCAGAATTATTCCTGGAATATTGGAAATAAGGTGGAAATATTTCCCAGGAATAGATAATTTGAATATCTTCCCAAATAATAAAAATATTCATGAGCTTTAAAAGAAAGGTCCATCGTAATATCATATTTTAATTCTATGGTTTTAAAAGTATGTAGAGAACTAGAAATTGTA
>JAGDQP010038286.1:0-18228 GCA_022664845.1 Lepisma saccharinum
CCGTCTGGTTGGAGCTTCAGTGACAACAGTGGCGACCATTGTGGGGGTATCGACAGGTACTGTGTCCAATGTCACGAGGGCATACACAATGCATGGGCAAACAACGTCTGCAAAGCACAACAGTGGTCGAAAGACAATCCTGTCCGATAGGGACAGGAGGGCATTAAAACGGATTGTAGCAGCTAAAAAGCAGACCACTGCAATGAAAATTACGTCTGAACTCATTTCCGGCCTACAGAACCCGGTTTCATCAAAAACAGTGCGACGGGAACTTCATAAAATGAAAATTCATGGCAGGGCCGCGATCGCCAAACCTCTGGTCACAGCAGTAAATGCGAAGCGGCGTATCCAGTGGTGCAAGGACCACAAGGAGTGGACGCTTGATCAGTGGAAACACGTAATGTATTCCGATGAATCGACCTACACCTTGTTTCCAACAACCGGTCGTGTTTACGTATGGAGAACACCGTCGCAGGCCTATGATCCAGACTGTCTGCGCCCAACTGTAAAGCATGGGGGTGGTTCTGTTACAGTATGGGCAGTGATATCGTGGTTTTCTGCAGGTCCCATCATAGCCCTGCATGGAATGATGAATGCTAAGGCGTATGAGGCCATTTCGGGGGACCAGGTTCTACCCATGGCCCACACATTGTTCCCGGATGGTGATGGCATCTACCAAGATGATTTGGCACCCTGTCACGCTCCAAAAACGGTGCAATCATGGTTTGAGGAGCATGACCATGAACTATCACACCTCCGCTGGGTCCCACAATCACCAGATCTGAACATCATTGAGCCATTGTGGTCTGTGTTAGAAAGGAATGTTTGGTCTCATTACCCTCCACCATCATCCCTTAAGAAACTGGAGCATGTTTTGGAGGAAGAATTGTACAACATTCCACACACCACAATTCAGGAGCTGTATACGTCAATTCCACGTCGGATCCAAGCTGTTTTGGACGCAAAAGGAGGCCCCACACCATACTAGGTATGATTTTCACACTTTTTCAAACGTTTTAGATTTTTTGTCCAACCCCTGTATATATATAGACGAAACGTTTGACCAAGAAGGTACCGTTATAACATGTCTGAGAACGGATTGTTGAATATTTGTTTTCCATTTCACCGTTAATTTATCAATGAAGAAAAATAATCAATTATGCATTTTATTAACCCAGACATGGAATGGTGACACTAACAGTCTTTACGTTACAAAATGACTTTGTAACGCCCCAGACAACTCTGACGGCAGTCAGAACGTGTAATTCGGAAACGCCACCAAAAACCGTGGAAACCATAGCCTGGAAACCACCTCGACTGGTAGACGTCACCGTGATATCCTCCGACCCAGCATTTACCTGAGTTACATTTTTTGACACAAACGAGGGCGGAATAAGATAAAATATAATCGGACTTCAATAAATAAAATTAAATATAAATCTACTCAGCAGAAGCTGAGACGAATGACCGAGAGAGGTCGAACCAGACACTACCCCAAATCGGACTTACGTTCGCTCAAATCACTTCGGACCGACGAAAAGCATGCATGGTAAACAGGACTGGGAAAACGACAAGGAAAGGTCAATTGAAGTTGGCAGAATCAGCCCACAAATCACTATTCCCTGTGGTTGCCAGCACGGCTTACTAATGTAAATGAGATAGCTAAATAATATAGAACATTAAATTCAATACAGTTATGCCTTTGGAAATATGACTTGTTTCGGTGCCTTACTTATTTTTATGTCACGGGCCACTACTGCCTTACACTCCTCACTCACCACGAGTAGGGAGGATAAGACTGCATAAGTACATGTTCCTGAAAATATACTTGATCACAGTGTTCGATTGTTATAAACTACGAAGAGGGGATTCTAAGACTAGTAGTAGTTGCTTATAAGTTTCAGTCTTCTACCTGTTATGGTATAGATACAAAGATTTTGTCCCTGGTTCAGGGGTGCACTCGTAAATTTTTCACTCCCGGAACGTTTCAATTTTTACCATATGTTATACCAATAACTGTGAAGTGAGGAATAGGAATAAAAAAAAAAATTGTTAATTGGAACATTTTTTTCTCTCAAAAGCATTACCGGAATGACGTTCCAGCGCGTTCCGGTACCAGCACACCTCTGCCCTTGTTGGGATGATATTCAGAGTTAACGACGAGGGATGAAATCCTCACGAACCAGAGAATATCCCTGGTATTCCCCTCACCGACAATCGAACACTGCTTTTTCACTAAGAGAAGTAGGGTGAACAATTTAGATTTGTCTGTAAATAAGATTCACACTACCGTAAAGGATTTCCTGCGTCACCTAGAGGAACAGCGAAAACGACTGCTTATAAGTGCATAAACTTTATTTTTATATGGACTCAGTCTTGTAACTTGGACTTCGGCCTGTCACGATTCGCCCTTTACCCATTACAATCCACACCCATGCCCCTGCCGGGACTCGAACCCGTGACCTAGGAGTCGTTGGCCTACCGCCGTAGACAACACTGCTACCCGGCCGGGACTTACAAGTACATGTTCCTCAAAATTCTGAAGGAAATCCTCACTCACTACATGAAGAGACAAAGATATCTATTTGGAAATTCTATTGAAAACAGAAGGGAGAAAATCAGTTTTTTTTTAGACATTTCCTCTGTTATACCACACAAACGCCGGAATAGTAACTGAACTAATAGTGTCGTCGCTCCCCGTGGAAAGGTCATCAGGTAGGGAGCTCATCCATCAGACACAGGGACGTACGCAGAGGGGAGGGGTCCCTAGTCCGTACCCCCCAAACAATCAGATCTTTTTCTGAAATTTGTATAATTTTTGGCAAAATTACATGCATTTTACGTAAATTTCACATTCAGAAAGACCTTCGACCCCCTCCCCCCAAATCAACTTGTGGGTACGTGCCTGCTCAGACGTAACGAACTTAAAAGAATATCGTCCAAAACTTATACAAAATGTTTAAATGAACAAATTTAACGTGTTTAAAATAAGAAATTTCACGTACAAAGGTATGACAGTTTGAAGCAGAACGTTAACCACAATATGCTAATCAGATGAAATAACTACTTTTCAAAATATTTTAAATTGACGTAGGTTTATTTTTATTATTTGAGTCATTAGGTTTAGATATCATGAAGCGCAAAAAAGTATTGACCAGTAATTCCGAGAGACGCCTTTCTGTGAGGGTGTCACCACTAAATTATCGACAATACCCCTCAACTTTAATATTTTTGCGGTGAAAAATCAATAGACACCGTGCAAAACTCCATTTACACCCTCCCAATTTTGACTTTACACCCCACCCTCAAACTAAAAATCCTGGCGGAAACCCTCATATTAATGATCTGGGATTTATAAAATAATGACAATACTGATGTTAGAATTGCACTGTACTATTACAAAAGTGACTATTCTGCACTGCAAGTCAGAAGCCCGTAGTACTACGAGATCATGAGACAAAATATGTGGAGTAAAAATTTCACTAATATTAAGCCTAATAAATGCGTTCATAGAATAAAATAACCCATATCTCATTTCTATTACAAAAAATATACGAATGTTTAGTATCAGTTTTTAAAAAAAACTCCATGTCCGGGCACATGCCCCTCTTGCGCTATTGCCTGCGGACGGCCAAGATCAAGAAAATTCTCTAATATTTTCTTGTAATTATCATATGCTCTGTATTTCTGAATTCAAAGTATAATGCTCAGCAGGTGACGCTAAAAATACATTTTCTGTATTTAAATTTCCTATCACCTTTTTCCCCAACCAGATAGTTCAGAGACACGAGAAAAATAATGCAATAGGGGAGGAAGAAGCTATTATAGCAGTTTGTGGGTATATATATATGTTGCAGCAAAGCCAAACAATAATGTATTATATTGTGTATTCTTTTACGTATAAGTTGAAACACACCGCTTAAATCCGCTATGGGTGAAACTAGACTGTAGCCTTAACTGAAAATAGCGCCCATAAAATTATCATCGGTGAAATAAAACGGTAAATTAAATAAACTGTCAATGAACTGTACTTATCAATGAAAAGAGCTGTCGACAAAGTGGCTTGTCGACGAAACGTACCTGTAGATTAAATGAACTGTCGACAAAGTGGCTTGTCGACGAAGTGAGCTGTCGACAAAGTGGCTTGTGGACGAAACGTACCTGTCGACGAAGTGAGCTGTCGACAAAGTGGCTTGTCGACGAAACGTACATGTCGACGAAGTGGTGTCGACAAAGTAATCTGTCGACAAAACGAACCGAACCCAAGAAAAAGGTGATAAAGCAGCAATGCATCGATTGGTCAAATGTAGAGAGCCTTGAACAGCAGGTGTCACATTGTATTTCCAAAATAACTAGCATTGACCCTGATATTACGAATGAGTATTTAGAGAAGCTACAAGCATACTTTCGTATGGATTAAAGAAGTTAGTAACGTGTATCATTAATAAAACTACTGAAGGCCTATTGGAATTCCTGGGGAAACAGGACAGTATTAGGACACGCTTCCTTTATTTTTGTTGAAATATCTTTACAAGTATATATCGTTGATAATTTTTACAGTTTCTCGTAGGATATTATGCCAATTCATACTAGCACCCTTATTTACTATTAACGTTTGCATACCTACTAGTTCGAATGATATAACACCATTACCATGCGAAAGGTTATTAGCTATCATTTGTTATTTCACCTTTTGAAGTTTCAACACATATCGTGATACATACTATTTGTCCGTAACGAAATTCGCTTACGAAAGACTGAAGATTCCATGTTTCTTTCTCCTCTCATCCGTAGTATTGTGCTACGGGAAACTTGAATCAGTTTCCTATTGTGTAACTATGTGTTCAAGTTCAATAGCATTGGTTCAATAGCAGTATCCGATCAGGTTTACTAAGGGCTACTCAAGTAAGTAAATCAGTGCAAAATTTTGTATGTCAACCGAAATTGTTATTTTTTAACGTTAAATTCATGTTTTAGCGATCTTTTGCTATTACGAGACTTTTTATCACATATTGTTTTGCATATGCCTGAAATAGGCTCTTAGGCGGTACCATCCGCTCGGAATAGTTCTACACAGTAAAAAATAGCTGTGTTAATTCAACACAATTCAGTGTGCCAGCGTGGCTACCACTTTTTGTGTGTTAAATCAACATAACACACGCTGTTGATTTCGGTACTGGGGGCAAAAAGTTACGACTGCAGCGAGATTTGAATGTGGGTTGCTTAGTTAAAAGTCGAACGTCTCACCGACTTTATATATAATTGTAGTAAATTTAATAGCAGAAAAAATCCTGTTCAACCTTATTTGTTATATGAATTACATTAGGTAATTTATAATAAAGAAAATTAATGAGAATAAAGGGGTATAATAATAATGAAAGAAAAAAAATAATATCAATACTGAATAGAGTGCTATGTGTTAGCTTTTAACATGTTTGTTTGTACGCTTTCAGCTTATAATAAACCGCTCTTATAAAGTGAGTGAAAGTTTTATCATAAAATCTTTTATCAACCTGTATATATCATAGGATCATTTTATTTATATATAAATTAACAGAATCAATATCTCGTTCTTTAACCAGCATTTGTAAAGTTTGTGCCACAAACCAGTTTACGAATTTATTTTCAGTAGGAGGAGAATATCGGAATTCAGGCCTGTATATGATTTGTTCTGCATCTAAATTATTTACTGTCGTTCTACAGATACGACCCATGACATTGAGAAAATAATTCCACACTGCACCACTATTTCCACACTGCTTCAACCTGTGTGAGAGGCATCCAACACTATCACACTTGTTGCATTTATGTTTTGTCACTATAGATTTTTCGAATAATTTATTTTTTGTTACGAAAATCTTATATATCAATTTATATCTAATGTCATATAGGTTCGGGAAGCTTTTTGTTGGCTAATATTTGTCCATATTACTGGCCAATTTCGATGCGGGTCTTCGTTAATCATTCCACTTCTTGTACTGTACACAGAATCAAATATCTCCCTATAAAATTGTTTAACACTTGCATTTTGGATATTAATTTTGTTAATCATACTGTATGAAATTTCAAGAAAAGTTTCAAATAAATACGGTACATATTTGCGCCATTGGTTTATGTTTATTTGCGCAGTCAAATCAATTTTACTCATTACCATCATCATAACAGTTTTGGAGATTCTGAATATTCACATATCATTTTAATCGTTATTTGGACTAGGAACACGTTACATTGCAATTTAATGTTGTTGTTTATTATTTAGATCTCACTTATGTGAAGGAAAATACAAGTTGTCTCTTTTAGTCTTTAGTATATCTACAAATAAATAAGACAATTATTTTGTTTAATTGCGCTAGTTCTTTTATTGGGGATGGGTATAATTGTACAATACATGCTAAGAATATAACAATTTATAAAGGTAACACGTGAGTAGACATATTTAAAACATTCCTGATACTTGATTAATTCGTTCACAATGTTGTATAAAATTTTACAATTTCTATTAATTGTATCTTCCCAACTGCGGTACCACGATAACCCTAATATTTTTATGTTATCCAGCAGTGTTACCGTATTTTCATATTCCTGTTCGCTATTCTTTCGAAAAAACAATAATTGTGTTTTGCTTTGATTCAATTTAATACTTGCGTTTTTGAAACATGTGATAATATTCATGCAGTCGTGTAGTTCTTTGGTAGAAGATACTAAACGGTATAATCATCGACATAATTAATTTAAGATGTGTTTTTCCAATTGGATATCATATTACAGTTTATTTAAGGCATTTGTCAGTACACTCAAATTTATAGCAAATAGAAAGCTGCTTAAAGAACATCCTTGGGATACACCACGTTCTAGTATACCGGGAATTAGTTCGTCATTAACCAGTGTGTTCATTTTCCAACTAGACAAGAATGCGTTAATAACTCTGATAAGGTTGTTTGCAAAGGCTAGTTTTTCCATTACAAAACTTAAAATGTTGGTGGTCGAGAAGGTCGAATACATTACTGAGGTCAACACTAAGAAATCCTGCTTTACCCTTTACATCATAATTTGCAATGCATAAAATTTTTCGTATTTGATTCATACTATTTTGAATAGTACAGGCTCCCTGTACACTTCCCTGGTGTGTGTTTAAAATATCTGGTATAACTGCAGCACATCTTAAAGAAATTAGTTTGATAAAATCTTGCAATCGGTGTTATACAAAGAAGATAGAGTCGATATCTAATTTGTTTGGCTGTACTTTTTTCTATCATTGTAATAATTGTATCAGTAAAGGTGTTTTCTAACTTTTTGTTTGTCCAGATGTTATCATAAACAATGGTTAGAATTTTAATGGGTTTTGTGTGGAAGTGTTGGTAAAGGAGTGCCGATAAGCCGTCGGGGTCGTAGCTTGATTCTGTGTTTTGTTTTATGCATTGATGTATAAACTTCGATATTGGAAATTGGTTTATTAAAATTATTGGTTTGGTTTGTATTGAATATGTTTTTTTTTTACTGACATGTCCGATGTCTTCAATAGCTCTGTGTAGTGTTGTCGTATTGCACCATATGCTTGAATATTTTAATGTGAATATTTTAAAATTTCAGTATGTGAATATTTTAAAATTTCTGAACTAGTATAGATAGTAATACATTTATTTTTGCCCAATTTACGTTCTGCGATAATATATTGTTTTGTTAGAGCTTCGCGTGTTTATAACTTGCGGAGCTTGCTGAGTATGATAAATCCTTTTTTCCCTTGTAGATGCATATTTGCATTTCAAGCCTTGTATATACTTCTAACTTTACTTATGTTTTCAGGTAGGTATACTATTAAGAGTTTTATAATATGCATCTAATAATTTATAGTAATATTAGGCTTGTGTCCTTCGATTTTAGCGGCCTGTCTAGTATATTCTTCAGAATAAAAAATAATAGATTTTTTTTAAATTTATCCATTGTTTTAATGCATACGGTTTGGTTTCATTGGCCTTTATGGCATTGTTTAAAACATTGTTGATATAATCAGTATACTCCTTGTCACAATACCTAGTTGTTCATTTTCCACCTGATTGATGTTGCTAGATATAACGCCATGCTATAATCTAATTTGAAATTTATTACAATAGAGTGGCCTGATACGGCAAGCCTTTTTTTACCTCTATGCTTCTTAATTTTTGTTTTAAATTTTCTGAAACGTAGCATGCATCAAACGAGAACTGCCCTTATAAGGGAAATAAGTATGCCCGAAGGCGTTCTCCCTCAGTGCAATCCAGGTATAAATTAAATTAAAGTTTTGAATCATTTGTTTTAATTTGGCTAGTGGTGCCATGGAGTTTGGAAATACAATTGTTATCGCTACCTATAATTACTGTTTTATTATTTAAAGATTGTAGTAATTTAAACATTTAATTGTTTATAAATGTTTTACGTTGTTGGATATTATGAGTTCCGGTGGGTAAATATGTGCATACCACGTATATGTCATTAAATTTTACATAGCTAAATCTTGCTGAAGAATGATGAAACAGCTCTTCCACTGTTAAGTCATTTCGTATTGCTAATACGAAATCATTTTACCTTGCGTCATGTTGCTACGATATACAGTATAATTATGTATTTTAGGAGGCCTATATCGAGTTCTTGTAGACATATGATATGGACCGACTCTTGTTGCAAGTATTCTTGAAGGAAAATGTTTTTCTAGCTGAAAACATTTCAGTTATATTGAACGTACAAACGGAGAGAGTCATAGCAAAGCACAATACAAGGAGAGTTTGTTGGGCCATTGTTTATATTCCACTATTCGTATTACTATACTTAAGACGATAGTTTATATATAAAAATGAAATAAGTAAAAATAAACGTACCTGTTTCTGACCAACCTGTATAAGATGTTTGTTCGTCTTCTTTTTCAGGTGGCAAAGATTGTGAATGTGTTGTTATATGCCTACCTATTGAATGACTTCTAGTGACTTTCGTTTTTCCCTGCAGATAGGGGGTCGAAAAATGTCATTTATTTCTTGCTTGTCGATTCTTTGTCGGTATTTTCTTCAAATGAACTACACTCGGTATCACTTTCATTAACACTTATCACAGATTCGTTTTCACTCAGTTAATTGGTCACATGGAGGTGTATGAGATTCATTTTCTTTCATCTTTCAGTTGATATGGTCACTATTAACAGACGTAGTAGAACTTTTGTTACCCATTGGCAGAGAAATAGCACCACCAACTGTCTGATAGTTTCAGGCACTTGTGTTTGCTTTTCAATTTCTGTTCGCTGGTTGACACTTTTATGGGTATATTTGAACCACGTGGGGGAAATCGTTTCTAGACAATTCAGTATTGCGCGTGTTTTCAATTGAAAAATTCTGTGTCTCGTTACGTTTTCCATTTCTGTCCTCTCTTTTACCTTGCCGGCATTCGTCCGCTAAGTGGTTTTCGTCTTCACATTTGTAACATGACTTGGAACGACCTGATGCCAAAATTTGTATGGGATGACCAAAGAAAATAGTGTAACTTGTCAAAGACCTGAATAGTTTTGTGAATACAATTAACTGGCGACCAGATTAAATGGGGTACCTGTGAGTAATTGGGAAACAAAGAGGAATTATGCGCTGTATTAATCCATAGTCTTGGAAAAAAAGTTGTATTTGTTGTTACAAAACTTCTGATGGTATACTCGAAACGGGTGCTGTAACCATGCTGGCGCATTCAATGTCAACATTTAGCATATATTCAACACCATTTTCCACATATTTAAACATGTCTTTATGTAGCAAAAGTGTGTGTTCTAATATAACTTTATTTGCTAATTTTAAGAAAGTCTGTGTTTTTGTAATTCGAATATTCTGTCGCGAGAACTTGATCTGGTGAAAATATATCTTGTGAAAATATATATTGACATCTTGTGTATTGATATTACAATGTCCCGCGTATCTTCTGAACACGTGGACATTACGTAAACAAAGCAATCATGTTTATAGGACAAACATGTGTAGAAGTGATGTAAACAAGTAGTGACAAATAGGAGCAGACGACAGTCAACTCTACAAGTAAACATCAGATGGAGTTAAAGTCGCCAAGGAGAAGAACGAAGACACCCCACAAAATCACCTATAAAATAGACCAGTGCACGGCAAAAGGATCACTCGTCCCCGTGTGGTCAGCTTCTCTCCTTCCTCCGTTCTCAGTTGGCTACGCAATTGGAACACTCCTTGATACTCAGTTGGCTACGCAATTGGTACCGTCCTGCAAACTCAGTTGGCTACGCAACTGGTGTGAGCTCTCGCCTTAACCAGACTTCTATTCATACTCAGTTGGCTACGCAATTGGTACAAACACTCGACACTCAGTTGGCTATTCAATTGGTGTCACCCTGCATACTCAGTTGGCTATGCAGTACGCAATTGGTATGTATTTAACCTATATCTCTTAGACAGGCCCGTACTCAGTTGGTTACGCAACTGGTACAACTCCTGGCACCCAGGTTGGTTACGCAACCGGTGCTATCCTTCATTACTGATCCCATACCGATCACCCAAAGAAGAAGAAGTCTTCAGAAGTCATCCTCCTATCTTAACTCTGTAATTAGTTTCCTACGAGACGGTAATTTTGTTAACGTTACTATCTTTATAATAAAATGGTTGAGGGTTAAAATTCACTTCCGTGTATTAATTGTCTCTACCATAAAGAAACCAAAGGAACATTACGATATCGTATTTGGTCGGAAACCTAATGTATGTGCGTCAAACACAATTATGTCACTCACGAAGTACTAGTTGCATTTCGCTTGGAAAATAGTTTAACACTTATAAACAGGGTAAAGTAACAGCTCTACACACTACCTGAGGGACACTCTACTTTCACTTGCACAGCACTTGTAGAAGACAACCTTCTCCGTTGGTTGCACTACTTGGCTAAATTGTCAGACAAAAAAGACGCTAGATGCAAACGATATTTATTGAACAACACTTAAATTTAACGACTATACTATAGATTGATATAGTGAAGGGGATCAAATATATGTTGCTTAACCCCCAAAACAAACAAAGTTACTTGCAGGACTTATCCCATGGTTTAACCACTTTCATTTGTCAATTGGGAACCAGAATTCCGATTCATTGAGAATGTTTCATTTCTATGAAATCCAGCAATTAAGATGGCGACAGCCAACCACTTGACCAGCTTATGGCTTTCTTATCGTAACAGCATGCCAGATGCTGCGCTTCCTTTCATAGAAATGGAGCATATTCTCAATGAATGGGAATTCTGATCCCTAATTGACAAATGGAAAAGTGATTAAATCATCGGATAAGTCATGAGAGTAACTTTCTTTGTGTTTGGGGCTCATCAACATTTTTTTATCGTCTATTTTGTTTGAATCCAATGTTTTTTTTGTCTGGCGATTTAGCCCAGACGGTAAGACACTGGGAATCTATCTCAACAACCCATGTTCAAATCTTGTTGCAGCGTAACTTTTTCTCTCAGTACCGAAATCAACACCGTGTGTTGTGTTGATTTAACACAAAAAGTGGTAGTCACGCTGGGACACTGCAATATGTTGAATCTATTTTTTTACTGTGTAAGCAATGTTGAAGAAGAGTCGTCTGAGATACTAAATTGTGCTGGTAAACGTGATGTTTCTTTTTCTTAATCTTCAATAAGTGAAGCTTCCATTTGAATTTTTAATTACACCATTCGATTTATTCACTTGAGTGGATCCTACAATCATTTAAACCTGACTCTTATTACTTAAGAGCCTATTACCACTGAATATCGGACTCTAGCCGTTTTTCGACATCAGACAAATGGCATGGCATGACTGTATTCGATTGAGCATTAAAAACTTAGATTATATTAAAACAGTTTGGTCCCATGCAATCTCCAATTCTCGTGCAAATGAGACATAATCCTTTATTATTACTATGCTATGAGTGAGTGTTTTAATAATTTCTGTGTTTGCAAACAGAGAGAGGAGACAGAGAATGATTTCCTAAACAATACCTGAACTATACGAATTCAAAGTAAAAAATTTTCAACGCAATGAACAATAACGTCTATACTTATAGCTTTGCATTAAGATAATTACTTTGGTTCAATAAAGTACACCCATGTGATTTCTAGAGAAATGCTTTAATATGTGTGTTATGGAAACAAGCATTTCCAATGAAGCAACTTGATACATAGAAATGATAATGATAAAATGAGATGAAAATTATCACCTCGTCACTTGTCATTTTGCTGTCTAGTACAGAATATGTAATGTGAGATATATTTTCGTGTAGTGAAAACACCCAATTGCTACATACATTATGCAACAAATAGCTATTTCCAAACAACCATTTTCGTTTCTATTTCACCTCTCTCTCTCTCTCTCTCGTCTGTCTATCTGTCAGCCTTATATAAAACCTTGACATTCTCAATTTATAATATATTTACAAGCATCGTAGGATAATGGACACCTGGAACCAGAAATAAGAGTTTGAATTTCTATCCACTTTGTTTTCTATTTACGCTATTACCCTAGTTGTACATTGTTGTTCAATGCCATGTATTTTGAAAGCTGTTTTGTCATAGTTTCATGATGGACATGTTTGAATATTTAAGTTTTTATTAGAATGTCAAAGGTTTTTATTTCCTTTAATTCATGTATCTATCTACCTGTATTTATAGTTTATGACCGTGCTTCCATCTTTCCCCGTGCTTCCTTACTTCTTTCGTCTTAGTATAAATGTCGAAGAAACGTCAAATATGATGAAACACTTTAAACATATACTACATACGAAATTTTAAAAATCTAATATTCTAACATGCAGTCTTAAAAATTCTGATTAAACATAATAAAATATTTATTAAAACTAAACAATATTCGTTTTTGACATGATAACACGTCGAAAATTAACGATCTTCTACGTAATACGTACTTTCCATTTGCTACATGCAGCAATATACCAGAACAGCTCCTATTTATTTTAACTTACAGGTGTTTGTTATTATCCGATAACCTTGTCATGAATTTTATTTTTCATATTAGATCTATTGTGGACAAAGCTATGAAATATACAATAAAATTCGTGCTTTATTTTCATTATGTTTACATAAAATGTCAGGACAAAGACCTGTAAAAATAAAAATGACGCAAAACGTCATACAATCAACAACTCAAGCAGTTATATCTTCTGATAGGGCCAGTAAAACCACCAGTTTGTTCTTATAATGTAAGGTGGATAAAAATACAGATAATAGTTTTGCTGATGAAAAAATAGAGTTATCAGAATGTCTGCTAAAATGAATTACTGAAACCAGAAGACAGCCTTTTTTTTAAAAAAAAAAAAAACAGCATGAATACTGCTGTTTGAAGTTCTTGGGGCTTAGTAATATAGTTTAGTTTCCAACGTATGTAGTTCAACGTTGAAGGGTTCGTCCAGGTACAGACAGGACAGTTCACACCTGTATTGAAGTGAAGTATTAATTGAACGAAATTGATTTTGCAAGAAGACACACCTACACTGCAATATGGTTTTGCGACCTAATTGTGACCTATTGATAATCGTATTCCTGTTTCTATTCATAATAACAGCAGACACGGGCTTCAACGTGACACGAATCTATCGTGCTGGAACACATAAAGGAAGACTCATATGAAGTTATTAGGGATGGGTTCTCGATACTTTCGTTACCACTGGTACTTACAAAGTATCGGTATAGATCGATACCTCAACTCCCGTACAGCACATTTCCTCTCACAAGGAGACCGTCAACATTGTCATGCCTCAGACTTTTCGTGCGTGTCGATTACACCAAAATAACACTCCACACAAAATTTGAAGTGCCAATACAAAGTGCAGGTGGGCCGAAAAATTTGTCAAAAACCGGAAAATGTTGATGCTATAATATAAATCTAGTTGGCTATACTGGGATAGTGTCAGGTGGGCATTAGTGCTATTTTTCGGAACAGTTATAACGGGAGTGTTATGTACAAATAGGTGTTA
This sequence comes from Lepisma saccharinum, assembly GCA_022664845.1. NCBI lineage: Eukaryota > Metazoa > Arthropoda > Insecta > Zygentoma > Lepismatidae > Lepisma > Lepisma saccharinum. The sequence continues at coordinate 13,980 of JAGDQP010038286.1, forward strand.
GGGCTCATTTTCATTCATTCTTGCGTTACTAGCTTTGCTTGCGATTTGGGTGAGTAGCAAATTGAATCACGTATTTTATTGCATGTTTTCTTGTAAGGTAAGTGTAACATGTGTTTCAGTTGGCTACTCACCCAAATCGCAAGCAAAGCTAGTAACGCAAGAATGAATGAAAATGAGCCCTAACACCTATTTGTACATAACACTCCCGTTATAACTGTTACGGAAAATAGCACTCAAGATTGCTGACCCAAGATTGAATGAAAATCAGCCCTTAAAACTAATCAACTACTTCAAATAGTAGTTCTAAAATAACCGTCTATAAGTTGGAATTCTTTATTCCCAACTGTAATAATGCAATAAAAGCACAATTTTAGATTAACTTACTTACGTGTAGCCTGTTGTGTCTGCAGTATAACATTTTACACAAGTTTCTAGCCTCTTTCTTCGAACACTTGCTGTGCAAGCCGCAGAACGTTTACTTGGTTCCACATTCTATAGATAATGCAATCCAACTACAGTACCACTACTGAGGAACATCAACGGCAAAATGTACCATAGGTTTTACTTTTGACCTCAGTCTAATTCGTACCTACCTGCCAAATGTAATGTGAACGTATTGGTTTGAGCGATGATAAGAAGAGACACACAGACACGTAACATTGTTTGTGATGTTTCGGAGGTACCTTATTAAAAACAATAAAAGCAAGGGAGGGGGAGTTCAGTCAAGCGACTATACACATAAGCTACCGCCAGCCTTAAGCAGCGAGGATGCTGTTTATATGATCAATGTTGCTTTCGAAAAATTGCGCTGAGACCTTTTTAACGATACATCAATTACCCTAGTAGTTCCAAAGTTGAATATACCCCCAACGAAACTCTGGATCCGATCCTGTAATCAGGATGAATGTTACGGGTTTGAACTCGTCTTGCCGAGACCTTTCCAACGACGTCTCAATCACCTTCCTAGTCATTGTAGTTACAAAGATATAAATTGCCCCTCTATCTCTGGGACCCCCTACCTCTAGAACAGCCCCTGCAATTCCGATGAATGATACGCGATTGAACTCGTGTTACTAAGACCTTTCCAACGACACCTCAAACACCTTCCTAGCCCGAGGAGTTCCATAGTTGAAAATCATCCACCACCCCAAATCCGGGATTTGTAACAGCTATCAGTTTCAACAATACATGTTTGAATTGATCTTTCCAACGACGCGACTCCCCAATCACCTTTCTAGTCCTAGTAGTTCCAAGGATATAAATTCCCACCCCTGGAACCGCCCCTGCAATCTAGAATTATTTGCATCAGTTCATATCCACATTGCTGCAACAGTAATTTGGCTACATTTTCTTTTCTCTCCACCACTACATGAAAGATAATACTTTTCCTTTTTTAAAAAACCCATACCCCTTGAATTTGGAGTTTACAAAATGACAAGAGGTTCAGTCAGTCAGAAAATTCCCAATGTGATTTTAGAAAAGGAAAGTAACAAAAAAGTACATTTCAAGAATTTAGCGCAAAAGTAGAGAATAAAAATTTGGACCACTGCAGAGTACATTTCTCGTCCGAAACATTTTTCTTTCGACTCGTTCCTGCATTCTCCACGTAGTGAGCGCGGTCGTTTCGCTCCACCAAGTACTCAGTCCCAGTGCAGGAAACCTGATTCATACTATGGTAGCAAAAGTTTTCGGTTTTTGACCATTTTGTTTGCCCACTTGCAATTTGAATTAGCACCTCAAATTTTCTGTGAAGTGTTATTATGGTGTATTCGACACGCACGAAAAATTTGAGGGTAGGTTTCGGCACGACAATGTTGACGGTCTCCTTGGCAGAAATGTTTCTGCAATGTTACTATACGACAATTACTTTACATATTTGCAGTGAATGTTAACATATTCCTTTCAAGGACGTTTCAGTTGTAGCATTACACATCAAAGGAAGTTTAAACGAACATGTACATTCCATTATCAGTTTACCGAGTTCTCATGAGCACCGCACTGTGAGCGCTGTATTGGGGCCGTCAAATCTTTAAAGTTGGTAAAGGTGATCCTTTATTTATTTGAGACTTTATGCGACGTATACTTGCAATAGCATGTGCAATGGAGTGTAAGTCCTTGTCACTTTTATTATATGGCGTTCAATGTACAGTAATTCTTACTATGAGGTACTTCTGTAGATACACTATGCATTATGGCCGCAACGTATTGACCTACAAAGAAATAACTGTGAAATTTTATGGGTAGAAATAAACATTCCAAATGCACCAAAAGAGCTTTTAGGTTGCTTTTATAGACCGCACAAATACTCTCCTTCGTACATACTTGAAGCATGCCGTGACTCTATAATAGCTGCTATGGCAGACTGCAGTGCAACGCTTTTTGGTGACTTCAACCTCTCAATTGACTGGTTCTCTCCCACAAGTGGAGCCCCACACTGTAAAAACTTAAACAATGACTCTTGGTTTTTGGACAATTTTTTACATGCCCTAGGGCTGGCACAACACAACATGCACCCTACCAGAGGTGACAGCAACCTAGACTATGTAGTGTCAACCCATAAATCAGTCGCTGTGTTTCCCAAATTGAACCTTTTCCCATCAGATCATGATTCTCTTAGTGTCTTACTTCCACATGTCAAACACACCAAACGTGAAACTTGTCAACATGAACCCGCATCCTCTCTTCCCCAATGGAAAAAGGCTCCCTGGAATGAAATTCGCCAAGCCCTTCACGTGTTCCCATGGTGTTTACTTGCCTCAGGCTCAGTGGACGATGCAGCGAACTTAATGACTGACGTCATACAGGCTACAATTCAAGATTTCGTACCTTTTCGTAAGAAACTATCTTCTAAATTTCCCCCCTGGTTTGATGAAGATCTAAAGTGTATTCTTCGAAATAAAAAGTGTGCTTGGAAACTATGGAAAGACTTTCCCAGTGAAAAAACCTATAAAAACTTTTCAGACATTAGAAGACGTAGTAAGTATTTCATGAAACAAAAATATGAGGAGTACATAGACAAAATCACTCTTGATACAAATAACAATCCGAAGCGTTTTTGGTCTCTAATAAACAACCGTAGAAATAATTCACGCATACCAACTGAGCTGACCTTTAATAATGCAAATGTAAATAAAAAAGACAGGGCCAGGGTGTTCAACGAGTTCTTCGCCAGTAGTTTTGTTACATCCCTCTCCTCCCCTCCCCCCACTCCCCTCCCACCATTCTCCTCTGAGTCATTGGCTTCTATCAGTACCACTCCAAGTGAAGTGTTCTCCCTGCTTTCCTCTTTACCTCAAAATCGTGCCCTTGGCCCAGATAACATTTATACAAACTTTTTGCGCAGTGTTGCCAGCTCTCTTTCTCAACCCCTTTCGGTATTATTGAATAGATGTTTTAAAGAAGGCGTGTTTCCCGCAAACTGGAAAAAAGCTAATATCACTCCAGTTCATAAGCCTGGAAAAGGTAAACATGATGTGTCGTCCTATCGACCTATTTCTCTGTTATCTCCTCTCTCAATTATATGTGAAAAAATCATTAAAAACAGAATATCTAAATTTGTAGCTCCGTTTCTAAACTCCTCACAACACGGTTTCCTACCAGGGAAATCTTGTCTCACAAATTTATCTGTCCTTCTGACTGATGCTATAAATAGCATATCGGAAAATTCTCAGCTTGATATATTGTACTTGGATCTGTCTAAGGCTTTCGATTCCCTTCCGCATGATCTTCTTATATACAAACTAAGTTCAAGATTCAATATACATGGTAAGTTACTTTCACTACTTAAAAACTATCTCAGTCATAGGTCACAACGAGTCAAACTCACAGGCTCCATTTCGGACTTTATTCCCTTATCTTCTGGTGTCCCTCAAGGCAGTGTCCTGGGCCCACTACTGTTCCTATTATATATAGATGATCTGCCTTCTTTATTTGCAAATAGTCTGACCAATATTCTTCTATTCGCTGATGATTGCAAGCTCTACAGGCAAATTCGTTCTGGAAAGGATGCTCTTACTCTTCAAAATGATGCTTCTAGTCTCCTCAACTGGTGTGCGTCTTGGAAACTAAACCTAAACCTTGAAAAATGTGCTTCTCTTACGATTTCGCTAAGAAAGGAACCTATCAACTACGCCTACAAAATTGGAAATAGTAACATAAACTCAGTTTCCTCCTTCAGAGATCTTGGCGTTATTATTGACAGTAAACTTACTTTTGCTGAACATATTAATATCATATCTCGTACTGCTAT
>JAGDQP010038287.1:0-13309 GCA_022664845.1 Lepisma saccharinum
AGTGATAAAATATGTGATTGCAAATGTATATTCGAAAGTGACTTTTGATTATGATTAAAAAGTACTGTTGTCAATTTGTAAGTTCTAAAGAGTAAAATACAAAGTGTTTAAAAAGTGATGATGAAAAAAAACAAGAACTGAAAGTCGAATTTCTTTCACCAAAAACAAAAGAAAGAATGACTTTTTAAAGAAGTGTCCAAACATGAGTAGTTTCGGAGATAAAGTTACGATAATCTGGTCCACAAATTACGTAATATCTCGACACATAATGAAATCAAAATCGTATCAAGAATTAAATTTGATCGAAATTTATGATTTCGTAGCCTCCACCTCCACCCCACCCCACCCCACGTAAGATTTGACTGTCGACAATGGACATTATACAATAGACCCTCTATAAGCTGTATTCTTCAAGAATAAACTTTGCTCTAAAATATATATATACAGAAAACCTTGGTTGTGATTTGCTAAACCATTCTTTGTCGAGATCTGACTTCATTTGTTACGATAATGCATCACACTTGAGTACATCTAGCTCCGACATAGACTTAAAGAACTTCTGAGGAGTCCAGAATCCAAGGGATACAAGTGACATTAACAAATAAAAAAATGTCCAAGGTAATCTTTTGTATATAACCCGAAATATATGTGACATATTTTGTACAAAAAAACCTTGGACCTAAATGTGTCCATGTTCAAAATATGACAATTTTGTGTCACCTATATTTCGGGTTATATATAAAAGATTACCTTGGAACTTTTTTATTTATTAATATAACTTGTATCATTTGGCTTTTGGAGTCGACAAATAATAAAACAGACATATTGCGCGGGTAAAGTTCAGTAAAAGACTTTTCTCTTTACTATCCTTTGACAATAGATTCAAATAAAATAAAGATATTCTAATACAATAACAGTGCGTCCAGAATGTCAAGAATTACAGAGAAAATGTAAACTCTTGAACAAGCCCTCTGTAAGGTGCCGATTAAAGCTGTCGTACTGGCGTTGCTGTACGAAGGAGTTGGATAAATACGACTATTTGAAGCTCGCGACAAAATTTTGGACATTGTCGGCGAAATAATATCACTGAGAAAAAGAAAACAACTTGAACAAAATAAATAAATAAATAAAACTACGTACAGATAATATAAAATCAAACATGCTAAATTTAAGAAAGAAAGGGAAGCATTTTTAATAATAAATAGAAACCTCCTAACAGTACTTAATTCAGACTCCTTTTCCAGAGGCGGAGTTTGTATGTATTGAGAAAGAAGAGGGCTTTATTACTGAGGAAAAATAATTATGTTTTACTTTTAATCTATGAAGTAACTAAATCTCTTTGGGAAAATTTGGAATCTCCGGGGGATTTTTTTTTTACCAAACTGACGTAAATCAGTTGTTTGAGCGTTGGCTTAGGATTCGGAAGGTCCTGGGTACAATACCAGCGACCGTCTATCCTGACTCAGGTTTTCCTTAGTCACACCAAACAAACGCCAGGAGAATATCTATAAAACTAGACCTGTCCGACTACCTTCCAACATCCTCCGCCCACCTTCTCTCTGTGTGAACCATAAATACTTAAAGGCTTTTATTTTAAATCAGGAAATTTTATCACCAGGCCACGCTCTATATTCATCACTGCTTAAAAGTATTCAAGAAAATCAAAGAAGAAGAAAAGTGACTATAAATACAATAGAGATAACCATTGAAATTAGTGCTGGAGATTTTCCTTTTCTTCAGAAGTTCCTCAATAACTCTTTCTTTTGGTCCATGTTCCTAAAATCAGTACATTTGGTTTCGGAGATGTCCTGTGTTCAGAGCCGGATCGAGGGGTGTATCGAAACGGATAGTATTAAATTACTATTTTTGTGGGCGCACGAAAAATTTGGAACAGAGCTCCGATTGAGTAAGAGGCCTGTGTTTCCGGGGTTGGGGAGTGTTCAAGGCGTGTCTTGAAAACATTGTCCAGAATATATAATTACACCTAAAATTGTACTAAATTTACACAAAAATGATAATTTCGGGCAGGAGGGAGATAGGGGAATCGCACAGATCCGTCGCTACCAAAAACTGATGATTATTTCTCCACGTATATACAGGAAAGTGGGGTAATTTCGCCCAGTTGGGTAAAACCACCCATCAAATTATCCGGAAAGTATGAATGTGGAATCAACTCTTGTAATGCCATGTCCTAGAGCTGTGAGTGGGCATTCAACAGGGAAACAGGGAAAGATGTTCGCGCCTTCTCTGGTCTTTTATGTGGAGGAATGTATTTTGGAATACTGCGTTATAATTTGAATATAATCTTGTTGTTAACACACAACATTGCTTCTAACTCTTGTAATTGGCCCAAATAATTAGTTATTCTTTTAAAATATAACCTCTTTATGTATCAAGTGTAAGAATCGTAATTTGAACGTAATCCACTAACATGGGCGGTATTACCCGAACAAGGGCGCTATTGCCCGAGCACAGATGATACGATTCAAGAAAGTGTACTGATTTATGTGCATTGTTTTCAACAGATGATCCTCGTCGTATTTATTAACTAGACTATGGCCTACAAATCCATGTTTAATACAAAAGGATAGAAAGGATACGGATATATTAAAATGTTCCCTTAAGTGGGCGCCAATCCCCCAGTTTTCTGTACATAGGCCTAATATTATAACTTCTATTTCTTCATTCATATCATATAAGTGTTGAGTAAGTTTATATATTGGTACTCGATTGAAACATACTTACAAAGAACCTTGACAAAAGAAAAGAAAGGAAGGAATCTCAACAATACGTACCAAAGAATCTTCTCTATATCATCCAAGTCAGTACAACAATAATGGCACTACAATTCAACTTTCTCCTGCGTTATTGTTGCAATGTCATTGTCACGTCGTCACAATTGACACGAGAACTGGGGGAGAAATAAAAGAAGAAGGAGAAACTGTGATGTAAGAAGCGTGTAATCAAACCACTTCATTAGTTCCAAAGGATGTGATGCAGTGTAGAGAGCTCCTATATTGTTGAACTGAATCGTCTCTTCAAAGCTTCGAGCATAGATGATTGTTTCTAGAAATAACATTGTAATCTGCAATCTTCCACAAAAGATATATGTGTATATAATTTTTGTTTTATTAAAAAAAATTCTCGCAGGAAGTGTATTATACACAACAAAATATGTTTTTAAAATGTTTGAGGATTGTAAACGCACCTGAAGACTAGGGATTCTGTCACGATTTTCAGTTTAGGGGTGTGTAAAATCAAAATTGGAAAGTTATACAATATTTCAGGGTTTCTATCGAATTTCAAGATGTTCCTCGTTTTCAAGTCAGTTTCCAGTCTTTCTTATTGGTTTGTCTATGACATTATTGTACGATGAAAAGTGTGTGACAGTAATCCACCATAAGACAACATTGTAAACACTGTATTTTTTTTTTTAGAGTAGTGTATTATATAGTTCTTTCTCAAATTTCCCAGAGTGTAAACCGTCTACCAATAACTTCAAGCCATTTTACTTCTGAACAGAATAGGAACCTCAACTTATATTGGATTATACCCAACGTGCTATTATTTGTTTGGTTTCGCTTGGTAAGTTTGTCATTTATTTCTTATAGCTGGAGAAGCATTCATTTTATTAGGTATTTTAAGTCTTTGTTGTACACGTCTTTGAAAATTTTGACAAAAAGGAAGTTTCTCAATACTTTGCTATTAGATGACAATTGCGATAAAGTTTCTTTTTTAAAAAATGGGAAGATTTTTAATCTAGTGTTTTCTATAAAGAAAAACGTACATTTGTATTTTCCAGCCATCTATTGTCTTGAATTATACCGTACTAGCTCTAAAAAAACTTTTAGTGATTTAGTGCCAAATTTATGTTTTAAAACGTTGAAATTTATATGACGTTTATATGTTCTATCGCAAATTATGCTTAACTTGAAATAATACATGTTAATGAGCTATAGTTTATCCAGAAGTTTCAGATCAAGGGGGCGGTGTAGTAAGGTTAAAGTAAGCGCTTGTATCAATATACTTAGAGAGGTCTCGTACTGGGAGTGTTAGAGAAGTATGAATATCTATCTCACTGTTTCTGACACACACATATTGAAGCATTTTGTACAATTGTTTTGCAATTTTGTGATAATCTCCGCCACTCTGTCTCTTTCAAAAACTGGCTTACCATTCATTCACTCACCTTATGATTCTTTTTTTTTTTAAAAAAAACTTCACAATTATTATTTTTTTAATAATCATGCATATAGTATGAACATCATCGGTATTCGGTTCCATCAAAGGTTTTCTGACAGTCGATTAAGAACTTTCAAATGATCGTAGATGTACTCTTGTGGGTAATACACTTCGCCGGAGCAGAACTCTGATAGAAACACTGAGTTCCCGTATAAATTTTTACAGAAAGTTTAAAGAATAAAAGTTGAAATAATGTACAACCAACTGTAGACGTACAATTCTTTCTGTTCTTCTTATGTAAACCTTCGATTTTCTGAAACTATATTCGAAACGTAGAAAAACTGTATTCTTGTGCAACAAATTTAAAGCAGTGATTCTGCCAGACCCTCCTGTGGGGGTATGTCACCCCTAAATCATCGAGAACTCCCCCCTAAATTTTAGCAATTTGGGGGTAAAAATTGATATAAACCATACAAAACTCTACTTACACCCTCCCAATTTTGACTTTACACCACCCAAACTGAAAATACTGGCGGAATCCCTGTTTAAATGTGATTTATTTTATTTACTCCGAATATATGCGCTCTAGGCGTCTCAAAAGGTTTCAAGAAGCGTTGAAAAATTGTCCGAAACCATAAGGACCACATCATTTTATTTATTTATTTATTTGCAGGTAGTACACTACCTTTCCGTTACTAAGTAGTTCTAACCTGTTGCTAAGAAGTCCATAAAATTAAATTTATATAAGAAAGTTTAAGGGTAGCAGTTTGGTGATTTGATGTGAAATGACCGATATTTAAGTAAACACATGCAAATAGTAAAGCATGTTATTATTTACATATAAATAAATAGATATTTGTTTGATCAAACGTTATCATTTAATGTAAAATCGCAAGTGAGTTTCTTGTCGATAACTGATCTCCAGATAACCTACGGTTATTACAACACCAAAAACCAGTTTGTTAGATGCTGGTGTGTAAAATGAAAAATATGTGCTGCCAATGACTCACATCAGCAAAACAGCGGCCATGTTATAAACTAAAAGAATGTGGTTTTTCTTATATTGGAGCGGCAAAGCAGAGTAACAACACAAGAAACCGCCGAAGCAGTTGGAGGTTGTGTAAGAACCTTGGGTTATGGGGGATGAGACTTTAAGGAAGGGGGAGGGATTCGGAATGGGATGGGAGGAGGGATAAAGGAGGACATACAAACACGGAATTCTTTTTTTATCTTTCTTTTCATTTTTGTGTTTTTAAAAGGCAGGGGATTGGACCAGCAAGCAGGAGGTCTTTTATTTTCTTTTAATGGGGGTGGACCGCTGAGAAGGAACCTCAAGAAAATAACAGTGTTAGCGAATAGAAGAGCAACCCCAATTTAGATTCTTATGCTGCTGATGCTTGCTTTGGAAGTCTGCCCTATTTTCTTTACTTCTCCAAACAGTGTTGCTAACTATAAGCTATCGTAGAACCGTAGAAGCTAGAAAATGTGTACTGATAAATTAAAATTAACATAGCTTAAAATACCACTCTGACAAACTTCTAGAATTTGTACAACTTTAAATTTTAAAATCATCTAAGCTTCTATAACGTTAAAGCTTGAAACACATCTATTCTTTATATATATATATATATATATATATATATATATATAAATATATATATATATATATATAATACACAGCCATATTCAATCCACTAGTGGATGAGGCCTCTCCCGGAGGGAGGAGGTGGTCTACTGCTCCCACGCTGACCAGACGTGTTGGGAGAGGAGAGCCGAAGCCCTATATATATATATATATATATATATAAATTAATGAAAACTTAGACCTAGTAAGTGTCTAAGGTGCCATTACAATCGTCATAATAATTGGACGTTACTCCCGCCATCTTTGAAAAATATTATTCATTAACTAATATGTGAACTATTTAACTTATCTCCCGTTTCACAGAAGTGATTTTTCAAAGATCAATATTTACTTCATTTCTATTTTGCCAGGTTGTGTTTTGTATCAAAAATCTTTCTTTATACTTATAAAAATACATTACAATAATACATTTAAGAGAAAAATGCAGATTTGTGAAGCACAGCAGATCAAAATAATAATGAAGAAATATATATATTGTGAGAACACAATTTTAAATTTTCTAAGAGAGATAAAATAATTAAAACCTCTTCCATTTAACTAAATTGGAAAACCATATCTGCATAGATGGCAGCTATATTTACAAACCTATTTCTTCTCTGCATAAACTTGTTTATCCCTTTGAACAACAAAACAATATCACTAATATAAGAATATAATGACCTTAATACACTACAGCAAATCTTTCTGGTAACTAATAAAGTATGATTAGTTTCCAATGTTCAAATTTCTTGTGTACAGAAATAGGAATGGACAACTTAAATTTAAAAAGAAAGGCTCTTATTGAAAGAGGATGAAAAGCGATAAGAAATACTGGCCAAAAAGCTAGTGAAAAAAAAAATGCAAGTATTTTGCTAAGTTCATGCTTGAACTCGCTCGTACAAAGAAAAGTGAAGTTTCAATATCAAGGACTACGTTCGAAAAAGGGGTAAGCGGTAAGGTGAGATTTTGATGTTAGTATGGTCATTGTTGTGTTCTGTTCAATTCCCAAACGGAATTTCCTTCATTTACAACTATTATACCATTTTTATCCTTGATGACCTTCTGGCAGTTGATGCAGGACACAACAATGATCAGATAAACAACAAAATCTCAATTTCGTTCAAATTACTGCTTACCCCTTTTTGGCTCGGGTTGTAGGAGCAAATCCAGTTTAGGATAAATACTGTCACAGTAACCTAAACTTATCTATTCTAATGTAATTCAACCTAGACTAAAGCAATCTCATTTAGCCTAACTGAACGAATTTGAAGTAATGTGAACACATATGTGATTTGTAATGCTTACCTCCATTATAAATAAATATGGCTAGGATATGAACATCAATAAAATAATAGAATTGAACAGAGAAATTTAAATATCGTGGTTAAGTTTACCCTAATCTGGAATAGAACGTTTTTGGTTTGTTTGTTTAATACGCTTTAGTCATACAATGCTGAATTTCGTGAAAATGCGTTCAGGGATTCTGCCAGCCCCCCCTTCCCAAAGAGAGATTCTCACCCCATCAAATCGTCCAGTATCTCAACTTTAAATATTTTACTGTTAAAAGTCGATAGGAGCTCTGCAAAAACTCTATTTACACCCCCAAAACTGAAAATCCTGACAGAATCCCTGGTGCGTGTTGTCTGGAATAATGCATTTGTACTCATTTTTAAAACACACCTATTAGGAACTTCTTTGTGCATTTTGATATTGAATATTGTCGATTAACATGCTACATTGCAGGTGCATTACATATGCCATGATATGTAATCTCGTGCCAGGTTGTTTGTGTATAACATGGTATTAGTCAGTGTATCAAACACACTCACACAATTCATTTCCAGATTGCATGCAAGCAGTAGACTATACATAACTTCCTTTAAAAAAAAAATGTTCGATATAAGTACTGGATAGTCAGAGCAAAAAAAAAAAGTTTCGCATGAAAAAGTAATGTGGAAGGGACCACCCACGCCAACCCCTTGTCATGTGTTTTCATTTTTCATCCAAGCTGTCGGCTATATCTGAAAAGGAAGAGAGTTTATGTAGATCGCTGGACTGTGAATTCTGGAGGTCGTGACTTGGAAACCCACGTCAGATTGTTTCAAACGATAACTTTGAGAATTCCCGGTGTACCAAAAAAATGACATGAAAGAAAACAAGTGCATGTTATTGTACCAATTTATACACACACACAATAAAAATAAGTAAACAAGTAGCATGTATTTGTTGATAGAACTCTTTGTGTGATCCATATTCAAATCTTACTGTGCGCTGTGTACATACATTTTTCAGTTACTTCATCCACTGCTGAAAGATTGGAAATGTTGAACATAAAGCTTAAAAGAAAGATGAATTGAAAGGAACCGGGATAGAGGAGGGAAAAGGACGGGGGAAAGAGCGGCCAGGACCTAATTTAAAGGTACCATACGACATAGTATGGTCGGAATTGATTGCAGGACCTCTCGAATGCAAAGCCAACGCCCTACCACTGAGCTACGGCCGCTTGGTATGCGGAATAGAATTATAGTTATTTAGGAATCCAGTGGCGTACAGAAAATAACTATGCGGTGGATCAACTTGGACATTTCAAATAGAAATTGGAGTACATTATCCAAACTATTTTAATAGGAGAACATTTTAAAAATATTCTTTATCGCTTGGAAGAGGGATTCTGCCAGATTCTTCCAATGGGGAGTAAATTATCGAGAACACTGCTTTAATGTAAAAATCGATAGAAACGTTCCAAAACTGCACTTGGGCCTTCAAACTGAAAATCCTGACAGAATCCTTAGTTTGAAAACTGCACTGTCAAAATATTTTAGGCAATATCCTATGAAAATGCCATACAATACTTATTTCATATATGAGATTTTAGAGCGTGCAAAGTACAATTCTGAAATCAAGAGGTTTGAATTTCTAAATCAAAGATATCTGCAGCCCCAAAACCTTTATAATTAAAGAAAAATATCGCAAACGTAAGGTAAAGTTATATCCCTGTATAATGGTAATGGGAGACCAAAGCTGAACAGCGACACGAAAGTGGGGAAACTTTGGATTTGGAAGAAACAGACTAATGAAATTTTTCAGATGCCAAGAGACTGTTCATTTCAAAAACATTTTTCATGGCGAAACATCAGGAGAAGTGGACATGAAAAAGGCCCAAATGGAGTTAAAAACGAAATATATTATGTTTTGTCAAATAATAGGCAAATCAGTCAAGATAGGATATATCTATTCCGAAAATTTCGAGGTCTCGAGTGATTTTAAGATGATGAGATGTGAGTTGAAACTAAACAAAAGACTAGAGGTGTGATTCAGAGTCCACTTTAGCAAAAATTGTAAATCCCGTCGTTATAGGTTCACGAGTTAGTTTAGGACATTAATAACAATTGAATCAATCTTGCGAGAAACAGACAGGTAACCGGTATTCGAGATAGAACTAAGCAACAGATGCAGGATTTTGGAATTGAAAATCCAAACACATCAATTACAGAAATAACGGACTATTGAAATAAAGCACTGAGAGTCAGCAAAGCACAATTTGAAAAAGTTTCGTTATGGAAGGGAAACTTGAAGGAGTATGACGTCTGCCATTACGGATGTTTCAATTACCCAGCTAACATAAACAATTGCAAAATCTTAAGTGTAAATTATCAGGGCCACGTTCCAAAATGTAATTGTTGTTTGTTATTTGTTCAGTATTTCTAAAAAACATGAAAAAACACAGGAAACATGTATCTTAAGATAAAAATAATATATCAAATTCTGTCTTTTGAATAATAATAAAAAAGAAAACATGCATAGCGTACTTAGACGTTGAGTTTGAGATATTTTTTGTATCCATCCACTGCTTCAAAGATATAGAAAAAAGAAAGTTAATCGGCAACAAATAATGCTGGAAAAGCAAGGCCGGTTACTTTTCACCTCAAACATTTTTTGACATGCAGAACGAACCTAAAGTGATCGAGGTTAGGAAGACGGTAAAAAAAAGAGAAGTGAAATAAAAAAAAGCAACCAATGTGAATCTTGCAAGACTCCGGTTGGATCCTTGTGGGCTTTGAATCTGTCCATTTTGATAGACAGTTTCAAAAGAAATATATATATACGGCAAACTCAGAGCGGGGATGCGGGAAGTTTAGCTAGAAAGGTAGGTACAAGACCTTTCCCAAAAAGAAAACTTGGATTTTTCTCTTTCTATGCCCTCCTAGATTTGTCGGGTAAGGGAGGGAGGGGCTTTTGGTAAGGGAGGACACAAACCTTGCGGTAATCCCAGCACGTTGCGCCCCCTGCCTCTTCGTCCTCTCCAATCTTATAACTATCCTCAAGGCAAGACCGATCTCTCGGAGGTCTGTGCGTTTCCTCATAAGAATCTGACGTGGTATGACAGGTCTGAGGATGGCAAGAGCGTAATTAGAATCTCCCATCTTTCTCTTCGATGCGTTTTTTCTTTTTTTTTTAATATGTCCCCCCTTTTTTTACGGCGTTAGACTACTCGCATATACTTCCTCCGTGGTGGACCCTTTTAGATTCTTTTTAATCTATCTACCCTGTTTCAATCCGTCTATCAGCTTTATACACACACACATACAGATTTACAAAGAAAATGAGAGAGTGATTTTCATCACTGTTTTCTTTTCAAAAGGTGATTTTTTTTTATTCGTTCACTCTTCTTTCTGATCGTATGTGTATTCAAAAAAATATTCAAAATATTCTTTGTATTTTATCCTCTTTTATAAGGATAAAAATTCCTTGTTAGAAAATTCCTTTTGTTATTCCTTTTTATTATTATTATTATTATTATTTGTCAATTAGTCTTGAAATTATAGCAACAACTTTGGCACATAATTTCTCTTTAGAAAGCAAAAAAAAAAAAAGGTTGAGATATTAATTCAAGGTCATTTGACCTCTTTCCTCCCCCTCAGACATTTAATCTACCTTGTTATTTTCCTGAGAAGATCAATGAAGAATAATTTCTTTCAATATGGTCCTTTCATCTTGTTTCCAAGTAACTGATTAAGAACATGGTTTTGACCTTACCTATTCTATACTATCAGATGTGAACTAAAATTTAAAATACGTAGTTCTTGTTGGTTTCAGATGACGGAAGATGAAGGAAGAGTGTGTCTCATGGGTGATTGACTGATAATTTCACCTTACCAATCATCAAAAACTTCAAACTAGTGAGATATCAATAGTTTTAGGCAAAATGGGAATTCATGTTTCACCTATTGCTTCTTCATGACCAGGAAAGGTAATATTTTCGAATGATCTACAGACTTTTTTAATTGAACCACTGGGTTTCTCTCTTAACTAGATTTTATGACAAATGGTATTTTGCTCGATGATAAGTTTATAAGTTTAAACTATAGGTCCGTTGGCAAGGTGAGTCGATGGTGGTTTTTCAACTGTCTTCTATCGGTTGAAGTTGGCTTCCTGAGAATAGTAACTATAGTTTAAAACGGGCTCCGAAACACTTGTGTCCCCACCGGCTATCGAACTAGGGACTCATGATTTACCGGGCAGCAAGAATCACCATTTACCCATTTTAAACATACAGTATATATGAACAGAGAAACCAAGGCCTTGCTATAGCGAAAACTGAAAGCGGGGGTTTAGGAATTGATAAAAAAATTACACTTTTCTGATTAACGTACAGTTTCCCTCAATTTATCTGTTTGAATTGGCTCCAGAACTACCCCATTTGCACATGCAATGATTTAGCGTTCAGATAAACCGGTGAATGTTCACCTTTTCTGACGCCTTATGCACCCAGAATCGTTAATTCAACCAAATTTGGTTGAATAAATTGTCAAAATAGTGGAACGCTCTGGGGTAAAGCTATAAGTTGTAATTTGGCTCAATCATTATAAGGTCGTGCTACTAAGTAAGCTACTCATGTGGGATTCCCTTTCGAGACTTAAAAATGTACTCATATACTCTGTAAATACTGCATTTCCAGCCCATAATATACACAAACGGTACGATAGTGTCTCTGTTACATAATATTAGCTAAAATAGCATTCATCTAGCAGAGATTGTATCTATAACTCACGATATAACAATATTTATTGTTGCCATACGTATTGCTGTCCCTATTTCAACAATACACCATTGTACACTCAGCCATACTATGGTTACAACAGCCATAACTCTTGTGAGTCTAGATTTTTGATCTGTGCAGAAAAGTCTATAAAATGTAACCAACATTTGTGTAAGATTTGGATTGACATTTGGTGACCTTCCCTTGTTAGAGATGAAATCAGGCAGTGAAATTTTTCTTGGCTACCCAACCAGCCCACGCAATAGCTGGGTTTTGGAATTTGAAATTGAGATAAAATGGAAGGTTGGAGATGACTACACAAGAATGAGATGAAAACGGAGAGAAGCAGAGTGGATGAACTGAAATACCTGTCATCAGTGTTCCATCTGGATTTACCACTCTTTCTTTCTCTCTCTCTCTCTCTCACTGGGCTGCACACTCACTTTCTACCGTTCTCGTATTTGATATAGACTCGCTCTCGTAGCTCTCGAACACAAAGTTTCTCTCTGTGTGTGAGTGTGGGTTTCCAGGATTTTCTATTTGTCATCATTAAATTCCTGTCCGAGGTGTAATTAAGTGTGATTAAATCCTGACTAGACTCTGAAGACGAGTTTGGGAGCTAGATAGAACAGGATAGGGGGAGGATATGTCAAGCTAAAATCAAGGGTGCCATCTGTAATTCTTAACGAGGAACTAAAGAGAAGACTATTATTTTCCTTTTATCTACATAGTGTAGTAATTAAATAATGGGACTGAATCTGTTCTGTCTTTCGTATTAAACTTTACAGAAGAGACCAAAGTAATGTATTATATAAATGGTTTCCGCTAGAGTGCGCTTTTTGCGAAGAGTGCAAACCAAAACTTGGCCAGTCAGTGGAGTTACTGCTTAAAATCTTCGTACATGACTTTCAGAAGTTAACAAGCAAAAAATAATGAAATACAAGTTACACAAAACTGTTACAGTAACATTACTCTGAATTTAAATTAAAACTTGCAAAATACATTAGATAGGAAATTAAAAACGTACAAAATACATTAGTAGCAGCTTTAGAACTTACCGGTACAAAACACATTAGATAGTAATTTTGTAAAAAAAATAATTACAAAGTAATTATTAAATTAGATAGTAAATGTAAAACTTACAAAAATTCATTATATAGTTTTTTAAATACAAAATATATTAGACAGTAAATTAAAAACTTACAAAATACATTAGATAGTAAATTTAAAACTTACAAAATGCGTTAGTAAATTTAAAAAGAATACAAAACACGTTAGACTGATTTTACTACTTACAAAATACATTAGGAAGTAAATTTAGAACTTACAAAATACATGAGATAGTTAAGTTAAAAATATACAAAATACATTAGATAGTAAATTTAAAACTTACAAAATATATTAGATAGTAAATTTAAAACTTACAAAATACATGAGATTGTAAATTAAAAATAATATACAAA
>JAGDQP010038288.1:0-18227 GCA_022664845.1 Lepisma saccharinum
ATGACGTATGACTAAGTATCCAATACAACGGCTCTCCTTTCTTGCTCTTAGGCGGGCAAAACTAAATATGGAGCTCTATTATTTCCTTATTACCAGTTTAGCTTTCCTTACTGGTTTATAGCTCAAAAATAGTGATACATCTGTATGTACTTTAAAACACCATAATGAAAAGAAATGAAATGACGTTAACACAAGTAAAGGCCTAGTCTTAACATTTATACAGGGTGTTTACAAAGTGAACTCATAAATTAAAGGGTAAACTGCTCAGGCCGATAGCAGAAGCAGTTCCTAGAAAGACATGTCGAACCAAATGCATTTTTGGAAGTACAGGAGAGGCATCATCACAAAACGCAATATCTTCACAATTAGTGACGTAATACCTGTCGGCTTAGCAAAACTCAATCATAATTGTACCCAACAAATATATCTGTATATGAATGAGGAACAGCAGCAAGAGAAGATACTACCCCCACGTAGGAATCTTATTGTCTAGCAACTGAGACTTTGCAGGCACAGAAATACCCGCGCAGCAGACAAGCATTTAACTCTGAATACCAATAAACATAGATATAAACAATTAAAAATAACTACAAAAAAAAGACAGGACAATAATTACTTAATAAAAGAGTACTTACTTTTATGCTGTCGTAGCATGCAGTGACGCGGCCATTTTGGACCTCCACATTGGCGGGCGGATGTGCAAACTTGCATTCAGTGTCGGGCCGTGTGCACTTGTTCCTTTGGAATTCACGGCAAACTTCCAATTGCAGCCACCGCGAGTCTTTTCCGTTCAACAAGTTGTTCATGTTAACCATGGCCATAGTCCCGTAAAAAACACACACTCACACAGACGATGAATGTTTTCTTTTTGTTAAAAAAACACAAAATCGACGCACGACCTAAACAACAACAGAGTCGAACACGATCTCTGATTCGTCACTTGACTTTTTGCCAGTTAACCAATCACTCGGGAGTATAAGTCAAGCGCCAAAATAGATTTGTTTTTTTGTTTATAAATGCACTGAGTATCTCTTTGTTAAATAAGTTTCTTCGTAGATATTCACAATAGTAAATCGAATTAGCGGTAACGTGTCTAGTCTTCTTTGTGGGTTTCTTTTACTTGTAAAAAATCACTGTAAACATATTATGGCAACCAGGGACTAGTAACGGAAAATATTATATAATTCTCAATATCACTGGACCAAGAATATCACCGTATTATCAGTCACTAATGCACAAATAGTCTGGAATATCCAAATCCCAGGATGAACATATAAAACTACAACAGCTACAACTTATATATATATACGAATATATATACTGTTTTTTTATATATATTATTATATATATGTATATTATCCTCGCCTTCGTGGAAGGAACTAACTAGTGTATTTTGACTATACTAAGTCACTTCTTTTTTTCCTTTAAGAAGATTAATGATCGAGTTTATCGTTAACTTTTAACACCTCGACTTTGCTTCTTGAAATATAACATGAGTTACGCTACATGTGTTCAGTGTACGTTCACGATAAACCTGAAATATTTTTATGTCTTTAGAACACTATGATTCAACACGAGGATCTTTTTTTACTTCGTTTTGCGTTCTACTCTCGTGGTGTTATTAAATTTTGTGGCTTTGTAATACTCTTTCAGGGTGGTGCTTGTTCCTAAGGTTCCAGATACAATCATAGAAGCATATGAAAATGGCTGGACGTAGATTTCCGATTTGGCGGGTAATTTGAAAACATTCGTTAGAGCCTAAAATGGCAGAATAGAATGAATCTTTTTTCAGGCGTGATTTTCTGTGCACGGAGTTAGCTCTTTAGACATTTCAAAGTACCGTTTTTTGTGGTGCAAATTTCTGGTGTTTTGTGTACTTTTTCTTTATTATAGCTGTGTTTATTTTGTCAAAATAAGAAAATTTTCACTTTATTTCTTTCCTAATGTATATATTTTTTCCTTTGTGATTTTTGAATTTACTTTTTTTTAGTAACGAGGAAGTAATTTGGGAGTTTAGTGACTGAAATAAGGAACCACGACAAGAGCACACAAGGAGGGTCGAAATAATAAGCAAGCAACTGTGTTTTCTGCAGCCAAGCTAAAATGTAGTAACAAAGCAACACGAACTGGCGCCACTTGAACTGTAAGCCTTCCGGGAGGGGGGAACGGGCGGACGTAAGCTAGCGCATGATTGGCTGGCCGGATGTAACAAGCAAGCTGGTTGGCTGGCCGGTGTAGCACTCTCCAAGGGTAATAGGTCTGCAAAAAAAGTGAAAAAAACCAATGACACTGATTTGCTGCAAAATGATTTTTTTTTGTGGCAAATTGATTTTTATTTTTAAAAAAAATGTTAGGAAGAATAATATTATGCAGCAAAATTAGTACTAGCTTTAGACATACGCAAAAACATGCTACTTAATAAAAAAAATAATACTGCACAAAACAGCTTTTTACCAAGATAAGTGGTGTAAAAATACTTAATATTAGTAGATATTAAATTCAAAGAAAAGGGACTTCATGGATGACACAAAACACAATAAGAGAAAAAAGCACGTTGCATTGCTTGCGCTACGAATGTAAAGGCCAAAGTGGATATACATAGCCCAAACCTTCATCTATTAGCACACATAAGTACATCCATATCAAGTATAACAATACAAGCACTCTAAGATAGCATATTGCAAAATACGCAAATTACACATTAAAAAATTATCGCACCAAGCACAAATCCACACAACACAACGTTTACAATTACATCTAACTAAGGATATATATATATATATTTAGATGAAAAAGAAGAGGAGACAAATACAAACATATAAATATATAGGTATGTACACACATGTGGCACGATATGTATAAGGTGAAGGAATACACTACAGGACACAAGTCAAAAGATGTGTACTATCATAAATATCAATATATAGCTGATACAAATATATTCTGAAAGCACTAAGATTGATAAAGAAACAAACTTCACACTCGTTCTCGCATATTACATTTTGTTTATCCACCTGGTCGTTATGTTTTCGTGTATGTGTGTGGTTCAGTCTTCACTTTGTGGTTGAGCTGTACTCAAATGTCAACGCTTTTCTTATATCAATTCATTAACTTATTTTGAGTTTTTTTAAAAAGCATTTACAGTTTTCCTTTCGAAACGGATTGGAAACTACGATTGTTTGTAAGTAGAGAGCATCACAAATTTACGTTATCAACAATTTATGGAATTCCTTTTCTTTAGTAACACTAAATAAACTACAAGCTTAGAAATTAATAATGAGCTGCATTTGCTATTCTGATATGTTAACTGAACAGAAGCTAAGCGCGTGGCAAACACGAAACAGAACGTGTTCGGCAAACAAGTTAACTTTTACTGTGAACAGAATCAACATCCTCCATCAACAAATATCTATCTAATATGGTGCAATTTATGCTATATCACTATATAGCGAACTAGTCGTTGACACAACTGAGCTCATGTATTAGTGCAGGTCCGAGTTCTGTAGACCTCTGAGAGGGGTATTGGCTAACGCGCGGGGTGAAGTGGGAAGTGCACAAGCAATCAGCAAGAACTTTCGCTTTTACTATCTACCTCGCATTAGCTATGAAAAGTGTCTTCCCACCCATGATCACGCTACGACTCCTCCCTCGCGACTACAGAACTCAGAACTAGACAATATATGTTATTCGGCGTCGTGATACTAGCTAGTATTCACACTCGACAGTGGACCTCGGATGATTCTGTTGCTGGATTCGAGATGTGTATTAAATCGCTAAGACTGTGTTGTCACCTAAAAACAGACTGAATGCAACTAAAAATATCAAACGAACTTCCTACCGACATAGACTTCGATAAATATAAAAATGTCCTCATGATACAAAATTATGCGAAAATTGGATGAGACTAAGTGATGCAAGAGACTGAATGAAGATTCATAGAACTACCCAAATAAATGTAGCACGACACACACATGAACCTGCATCAGCGTATATGAGATTAAGGAATATATAGTGATACAGACACATTTCTTATTCGCCATCCTGAAGTGAAAATTGAAATGAATTTCAATAACTAAAAAGGATGCAAGTTTTCAGTCATCTTATGTCACATAGTTTCAAAGTCTTTTTTAACCAAATTCTTTTTTTTTTTTCAATTACTTTAACGGGCAGTGTTCCGCAAATACGAAAAGCTCTCAATATAAACATGGCATAGTTTTACAGTATATTGACATTGTTAATATATTAAAAACAAACATAACGTCTTACAAATTACTTTACCCGTTAACATAACACAACAGAGAAGTATCAGATTATATTATTATTATTATTAATAATAACTTGCATGAAACGTGAGAAGAATACAAGAAATTCAAACTACATAATTAAAACTGAACGCTAAAAATATAAATGTGGGTATAGAAATGCGGAAACGGAATGCCATCTTTTTTTTTTTCTACAATGTCTGAATTACAAGAATTTTGGAATGTGACAATATTGGAATTTGTTTCAGACTTCCGAACAGCCCTAAAAGAGAGCAGGGCAGTTTGGTGGACTTTTTTTTGGAACAGAGGGCTTCTTTTTCTTTTCCTAAGGTCTGTTTATTGAAGAAAAAAAAAAGGCTCTGGCACAACTTACTTTAATGAGGATATATATCCGCTTCTAATTGGTGTCTATTTTCTCAACCTTTCCAAGAGTTTTCTTGAGGTCTTAACTCATCAATACATGACAAAAGAGAATGTACATACAAATGATTTTTGCTGACAGAACTCAAGACATAATAAGCAGACTCTTGAGCGCTTCTTCAAATAATCAGACAGTAATTCACATTCTTACGTAAAAGTCAACGCTAAGAAAAGACATTAACATTCCTAATACTTGAAGACAGCTCAATAGTGCCTTTTTTTCCCTTCCTTAAAATCTTTATCCTTTCGGTTCTAGTCGTTTCGCACAAAGGGGAAAAGTTAAGATGAATTCTACCACCATCACTGTGAAAATCTTCCTCTGTTCATAAGTTTTCGAAGGATTAGTAGGGGGAGAAATACAGTTGAAATAAAAGGTGGGGGTACGGGAGGATATCCTCTTACATTCTAACCAGTCTTTCACACCGTACCTGTCCATTAAAGCTAGGTTTTATTGTAAACATTTGCATATGAAAAGTATGTGTTGACTAATCTCCACATGTACAGAAAGATCCCCAGCATTTGTCTTGCAGACTTGCTACTTGTTCCACAGAAACACAACACACTCCCGAAGAAGCACACACACTTGGGTTCCCAAGCTGGAACATCATAATGACAGAACTTCTTTTTTTAATACTCAGGATCTGTCTCATTACACGAAGATTATGACCGCACATGTCAGTGCCTTCTGTAACTTATACAGGGGTTATGAAAGGAAGGGATATCTCGTTTCAATTTTATTTCACTCACTTTCAAAAGGCCACGAAACGTACGAACAGGAGGTATTCAGGGTCCTCTCTATCACATTATAATTTATGTGCACTACTGAATAGATATGATGAGGAAAGGTCTCAAAGACGCCCGTTTAAATGCGCCTTTATACATGAAGACCAATTATAAACTTCCACGTGAATGAATTCAAATTCCTCTGCAAGTCGGCTTTTTATAGGAATATATACATATATATTTTTGACAGCAATGCATGAACAATAAATACACACGATGGTAAACCGAAGAATACTACGAAAATACAATGGTATGTCATGCAAAATTAAGTTTAAAGTAAAGCAATGATTTCTAACAAAAGATGGTAGCACAACCTCCGTATATGTCTAATGTATTTTTATCGCTTCATGAAATTTCACTGCTGCTTCTACAAATTCAGGCCTAGAAAGTTCTAACTTTCAGGGAAGAAAGTTCATTCGATCAATGGTGATCTTTTTATTTTCGTTTTTCTTCATTGTTGAAATCGCTTGATTGTTGTTGTGAATATTTAAACCTATAACAATGAAGCTCTTTCGACAATGAACAAAAATTAAAATTAAAAATCGGCATTAATCGAACTCTTGAATTGGTTATGAACTTTCTTCCCTGATAGTTAGAACTCTCTAGGCTTGAATTTGTAGGAGCAGCATTGAAATTTCGTGCAATGATAACAATACATTAGACATATACGGAGATTGTGCTGCCATCTTTAGTTAGAGATCGCTGCTTTACATTAACCTTAAGAAAGTGACTCGTCAAAAAAAAAACTGTACTTCCGATTCCAATTCGGCGTTCGGATTGTTTTCTTTCTTTTAGACAAAATTGTTTTGAAGTATTAATTCAAGTTGAATTAAAGGATTTTTAAAAGACTGTGGTTGATAAACACTGTGTGCGTGGGTCTTCTCGGGGTTCTCCCGTTTCCTCCTACTTTCTTCAATCCAGAAATTCTCCAATCATCATCCATACACCCTGAGCCAAAGTTGCCTTAAGGCCTCACAGAAAATCCAAATTGAGGTGAAACTCTGCCGAACTAAACAGTCAACAGTCTTTAGTAGAAATCTCTTGTTGATATCGTCGGTGCCAGAATTTCCGTGTAGCTTGTGTTGACATACACACTGATGTTGACCTACTTTTGAAATTACAAAATACAGAAAAGGCCGTAATGAATGTGGTATAAATGCGAGTGTCCTTTTGAAACACTAGAAAATGCTGCCGCTTTCTTCTAACCTAAGCGAACTTCAGTTATGACCTACGTTACGTTACCTTTCTTTGTTGGCAGATATTCTTTGTTGGTTTGTTTCTATTTGGCACTGATTACAATGCTTCTCTCACTCTTTTCTTGTTTGTTTGGAAATCAAGTTTGACAATTACGTGATGAAATACAATAGTTATAGTCTGATAATAGTCAAATTGTGACTTAAATCACTGCGTACAAGTCGATTATGAAGAAGCAGAAGGGAGTTCGAACCATGGTCAAAGCAGTAATCCTGAATTGACTGTTCTCCAAAGGTTATCCGTCAGGAAAATGTCCTGAATATTTTCTTTCTCCACTATATTTACCTTGAATTTATACTTAAGCACTCGGTGACGGGCTTAGGTCACAAATAAAAGAATGCTCCAGAAATACAAAAGAAATTCAATTAAATTATAATTTATATGCTGATGATTATGGCAAATTATTGTAATACACACGAAACAATTATTTTACGTGTATGCTTAAAAGGGAACGATAAAGTGCAAAACTCACCACATCATGAAATTATATTGGACATGCTTTTACTAAATGTCACAAAACCTCAAAACAAAGAGATTAAAAAAAGCGAGAAGCAAGTGACATAGGAAAAAAAAATCGAGTTTATTTTATAGCACGAAATACATTGTGTGTTAGAAAATATGAACATTTTGTGACACATATTTTCTGTTATATATTATTTTTTAAAAAAACTCGATTTCTTTTATTTTCAAGTGTCTCATTTACTTCCTTTTTGCTTTTAATTTAAGCTTCTCATATGAAGAAACATATATCAGAAACAACTGTTGTATATGCTTATCTCTTTCTACACATCTTGAAAAAATAAGATGCTTGTTCTTCCCAAATATATGGAAAAAGAACATGTTTGCTCAATTTATCAAACTTATTACGGTTAACTCTGCCTATTAAAACTTTTTTTTATCACCAAACTTCAAATATATTTCACCCACGTTTTTTCTTCAAGAGTTTACTTACTATCACGGGCAAGTTTGCCAGCTATATTTAGCAGTTTCTTATTTAACATATGCCTCGTGTATTCTAGGAAGAAACCAGCCGCTCTTGATGCGATAGCTGGTCCTAAATAGGTTGGAGTCACACAAATATTTCGAGGCTGGTGAACTAACCCGACTATGTAAAGGAGACCTCCCCCGCCTAGATACCTGTGCCAAAGGATGTGTAGCGTTAGTGATCATGTTTGCTGAATGTTAACTTTTGGTGTATTTATGGTTCTCTGTAGAAACTGTTTCAATGAAATATTGAGATGCTTCCAGCATATTTCTCATCTCATTTCTCGAAGTATGTTAAGCAAATAAAACGCGTCACAGCGCAGCGTGAAACGAAACATTCTGGGTATCCAAACGCTGTATTCTTAATATTGGATCATGAAGACAGAAGGAGTGTGTCTCGTCGTGACACGAGAGGCCCCACACGCTTTGGCCGCTCAGGTAAATTCACGTGCCAAGCTCTCTGCAACAGCAAAAGAAATCTGCTCAACGTAAACAATGAACATCACCAGACAAGCCAAACTGGTTTGAAGAAGACATCATCTCGAACATTCTGAAATGGCCGGAAAGACCTTTGCTACGAACAAGCAGAGTAATGCCCCCACAAGACACCTTTTTTTGTTATTATTATTATCAGTCGTAGTAGTAGTAGTAGTAGGAATTATTATCATCCCCGACGGCGCATGGGGGATGTGGAGTAGCGCTCCACATAGTCTCAGCCTATGCTACGAAGTGAGGTGGTGTGGTCAGCTCCACGCTCGGCCGCCTTTACCTCCCAAAGTGCCCAGATATTATTATTATGCTACAGATTATAACAGGTTGTATAGGTCTATACAGGATCAGGACTACGGAGAATGCCTCTTCCTTAAAATCCACTTTTGTTAAGATAAGATAAAATGAATTTTATGGGCGGTAACAGCACTAAATCCATTCTTGTGTGTCCAAATATCGTGACCCGTACCCCCGTCCCAAATTTTGCGTGACACCACTAGAATTTGGCACTTGAGAGGGCCTTGGTAATAAAAAGAAGGAAAATCTGCTGATTTCACCTTAATTAAAAATATTTATGGACTTGCATTGATTTCTATCCCGGCGTTGCAACCGAGATACAATACATTAGGAGATAGGAGGTCACGAATTTCACCATCAAAATAATTACATCTTATTAATGTTTACGTTTTGTTAATGTTATTATTACATTTGCATTGTAAAGCATGGTCGCAACAAACTTTGGAACTTCCTCGGTACATAGGGGAGCTTTAACTTGTTTTTCGTCAATTCTTTGGCCCTCAAGATAATTTTCTTTGTATACTGCAGTCAGTAAGAAGCCCATCGTACCACATGCATTTTCATTAGACGAAAGTACCACTACCTATAATTCCACTTAGACCATTCACAAATACAACATTGTACGAAACGCTCTCAGACAAGGGCCTTTTACTAAACAAAATGACTGGAAGGGTTCCATGATCTGTTGGATAACTGGAGAGGTAAATCTAAGGAAACGGTATCATTTTCTCAACTCCCTTCCCTATGTTGCCTGGCTTCCTTATGCTCTTGAGAAAACCTCCCAAGTGGTAGACCCTAATGTGGAAACATTTATGCATTCAATAACAAGGGACCGCAGCCAAAGAGAAGAGGGGAGCGGAAGAATGAACTCTAAGATACTTTCGTGGTCCAACAACTGCAGCCTGGATTTTCTCAACGTTGCTCATACGAAGTTCACTGTAGAATGTCGTTAGCAAGAATGAGACAGCAGCAGCAGCAGTAGAAGAAAGACGATAACAGTTTTTTTTTTTTTTTTTAAGTTAAATGAAGACACAACGAGTACTTTGTGAGAGAGCAGGAACTAATGAAATGGAAACGATAATGTCGTCCAGAATGCATATGCTGACAATATTGGCTTCACTACAAAAAGGATGGTCATACATTTTCAAGTACGGTATTTCGAAGTACAGTATTACGTGTACTACTTTTTACAGTATTGCAGTGCTCAGTGTAATTCGAGTAGAATGAAGTGTAACAAAAAAAAAAAAAAAAAGGAGATGGAACAAATCTAAATACATTGTGCTTTATTTACTTGATTTACTCATTAAGCTTTTTGTTTTTCTTTACAATTACATTATTTTCAATTTTTGAAAACTATGGAAAAGTACTACCATTTTGGAAACACACAGTACTTATAGAAGTACTGCTCGATAAGTAGTAACAAATATTTTAAAGTATTTAAGTCTTGCTTAGATAGTTGCTTGTTCACAGGTCGGAATGCCAAATTTCTTAGCTATAAGTACACCTACAAGCACCTACACCTACAAGTACACCAAATTTCTTAGCTACAAGGTGTATATATTATTTAAAACACGTATTACTTCAAAGTATTATTAGAACTATAATTAATATCTTGCACGCTTTCTAAACCTGAAATACTGTATTATTTTTCGTCTTTACACAATTTTCAAACATCGAGAAAAGTGATAGTATTCGCAAAGAAGAATATTTATTAATGATACGAGTTTTAGGCTACTATCTGATTACCAATGAACAATTAACGGAGTTAATTACCGAGATTCTCACCTTCGGAAACAAATATCCGTTCTAAAAATTTCATCCCTGATGGAGAAACTAAATATTCGGCTTTATTCTTTTCCTAAATCTGTTAAAGGTATCAAACTCTCCTGATGACCGAACATTACAGTTATTGACAAGTCATATATTATCCAACAGACTTATAGACACCCGTATATTGGTCAGTTAAACCACACCTTTTCTTTAACCATTAAAGGTCAATCACTTAAAAAAAACCTTGACAATTCAGGACGATAATTCAGCAAACCTTGATAATACAAGTAAATCATTTAGCAAAACCTTGACAACTCAGGACGATCATTTAGCAAACCTTGAGAATCCAGGTCAACCATTTAGCAAAACCTTGACAATTCAGGACGATCATTTAGCAAACCTTGAGAATCCAGGTCAACCATTTAGCAAAACCTTGACAATTCAGTACGATCATTTAGCAAACCTTGACAATACAGGTCAATCATTTAGCAAAACCTTGACAATTCAGGACGATCATTTAGCAAACCTTGACAATACAGGTCAATCATTTAGCAAAACCTTGACAATTCAGGACGATCGTTTAGAAAACCTTGACAATACAGGTCAACCATTTAGCAGAAACCTGATAAAGAACACGACTCAATCAATGCCACGGATGTTAGTTTATTTTGCTTGTATTTCATATTTAACATCACTTGATGAATTATTAAAGCTGACACTATCCCTTCCTTCAATATGTTGTTTGTATCATGAATAACAGAGGAGCAAATGACCTATCTGATTTTAAAATTCGAACATGCCGACTTAAAATTTCTGATCGTTAAGAAAAGCGAAGCTATTTTTAAAAGGCACACATTACGTGGTGGAACCGAGTCCTACATTTTAAAACCCTGCAATTAATTATCTCAAAATAGCCTGTCATTCCAACAACTCCTCTCTTCGGAAATAATTTTAATGCTAATTTCTTCCCCTCTGCTACTGAACTATCTGTTTTTGCAACGCCAAACAATGGAATTTCCGGTCAATTTCTTTCGTCAAAACAAAAAGAGAGGAAGATATTTTTTCGTGGAAGCATTTCTCGTCCGCGTGAAAACTGCACTGCCTGGTCCTGTCCTTGAGTTTGAAGTTTCTGGCCATTATACGAGTTCTATATTAACGCTTCTCGATGTTATACAAAGCTGCCATGTGCCCTGCGCCAACATTAAAAACTCGGACGGTAGCCAAATCGAAAAAGAACACGTGCACAAGTTTCCTTTTTCCAACCAACTGATCTATTTCTCTTAAACCTACTCACACCTGTAATCTCATACGAGTATCTCTCGCTCTCTCCTCCACACACACATGGCTAAAAACAGAAAGATGAAATTAGCTGCTTTTCGTCCAATGTATCATCTCCGTTCCTGTTTGTGAAGCAAGTTTTCTGCTTAATCACTTGAGATAAATTTAACGCCATCATTTGCATTTATCTTTCACTCTGTGATGTTAAAAGCCTGAATAAACATCACCGAAAATGAAAGCAGAGTGCAGGATGATCATTTATCAACAAGAAACTCACGTCTATAATAATGTTTGATGATTTGATTTGATTTTGGAAGTTTTATTTCGTAATGACAGACATCGACAACGGTTTTAATTACGATACGTATTGAACTGTTGTTAATACTTTCAATATATGACACTTGAACTCACAATTAAAATTATTAACGTCTATAATGGACTCGTGAGATGTCTTAGACTGAGGACACACTGTAAAACTAGGTGTACTTCATCTAAATTAGTCAAATTTTGAACAACTTTTGAATTTTTGTACACGTGATGCATACATATTAATTATGTTCCTGGTAATTTAGTTTGTTAAAGGAGAAAAAAATACAGAAGTGATCAAAAGTTGCTCATTTAAAGCGTACACTGCAAAAAATGACAGCGTAAATTCAGTACTTTCTGATGTCCTAGGGCGGCTAGTCGGCTACCACTTATCTGTGTTCAATCAACACAAGAAACAGTGTTGATTTGGATGATTCAGCACAATGGATGTGTTAACAGTGCTGATTCAACGCTGTGATAGTGTTATTGCCCAGCATTGACAACACATTTATTCTGTTGAATCACCGAAATCAACACCGTTTGCTGAGTTGATTAATCACAAAAAAAGCTGTAGTCGCCCTAAGATATCGAGAAGTGTTGAATTAACGTATGAATCATAATTATTTATGGTTCACATGAACGAAATGAGACTAAAAATTGCGTCACAATGTTTCCTGCACTTGGCTTTTATCTTAGCCTCTCAATAATTTTTCTTGACCAAAATCAAGTTACTCGACTTTCTGCAACTTTTCAGGTCTTTTACAACTGAATTTAATTCAACTCCAGTATTGCTCTAACGCTCTTCAGTCCACTTTCACATAATAAATAGAATAGTGTAACTATGTCATCACTGTTAGTGACAATTTGATACTACTTCATGGGAAGTGAACATCACTCACTAATATGGCTTTTAGGAACGCCTTTAAACTGCCACGTTGACGTCCAAGCTATACCACGTTTAACGTCATACTGCCTATTACTCTATATCACCCCATAAACAACGTTCCTCCCAATATGCCTAACTCTTATTGGCAGAATATTTATTAACGTTCTAAACAAACCTGTGATCGTCTAAAAAACTGGAGTCTTGCGCTCCAAACCACTCCATTCAATGAACCCTCATCATCGGTTTTAAATCTGGGACTACAAGCAGTGAGAGCGAGTACGGTTACAATTTGATTAACCGGGGGGTTGCTAAAGATTATTTCTAAAAGGATTTATTTTCCACGTGTGATTCAAAAATTCCCCCTCAAACATTAATTTACAAATGTATTAAATTTACTGTTTAGATACTATAAGAAGATACCGTCGATTCTACTGACATTCCATTGCCAATCACACTAACAATTTTTCTCGGAATGCGTAATATAAACCGTTCGATCAACTTACCGTAGTTTGCGTGTCTGAGTTCATGTGTAATGGATAGAACAAACTATTATTATCGTACATGAGTTATTGATTACCATATACTGGTCGTATATAACTGTCGTTTCTGACTCTTTGGAGCAAAAATAAACCATTTTACAGAAGATAAATGGGAATTATTGTTCTCAATTCACTATATGAGTACTGAGTAGCAATGTTTTCATTCAGATATCTTACTGTTTACATTAAGAATATTACTTTTAGTATGTTCTATGTAGAGTAGCTATATGACTGGGGCTTTTGGGAACAGTGCCGAACTCGAGATACTTCGCCTTGGGATCCGGGAGAAAATTCTTGGAATGCCTATATGGCAGTTTCGACAGGAAATGCAGGAACAATAAAGCTGGTGTTCTACCCACAAGCGGGTTTATGACTCAATGCTCAAGGTGAACCAATGGTAATTTGCCACTGTCTTTCAACGAATGGAGACTTAAAAACGGGACTTTTAGTGGATCACCTGCACCTGCAGACACATGAAATTTGAAAAGTCTTATTTTATAGATTTAATTTAATTCTTTATTTACATTACATTGATACAGCTCCCCACCATTGACTCAGTGTCAGTTTCGTGGTACATCGATTCAGTAACAGTGTCACCAATGAGAACACAAAATACCCAAAGCATATGAGCAAGCATCTAACACTACTTCATAGCGTGTTACACGCGAAAAAAAAAAATGGTTTGAAGTTGCAGCCGTAACGTCACGTAAAGCAATGCCCGAAACATTTTGGCGCTAGGTCCAGAACAGATCTAATGATACGCACTTCCTCACTATTCATGGTTACGTTAAGCGGACAGTTCTTAAATATGGGATACATCAAGGAGCTTAATGTAAATTCCTTGCGAGAAGTCGATACACTGAGAGAAGAAATAGAGATGTATTGAATTCCATTTTTTTTTTCTGTTCTTAGAAGCTATTAGACGGCAGCTGAGGTATTTCATTCAGTAGCAACTCACATTTGTGATCACCACAAAGATAGATGTAATTCCAAAACGATAGCATAAACAACACACCAGACACTTCTAAATTCGAAGACACAATTAACGAGTTCGCTCGACTGAAACCATTTTTCATTTGTCTTTAAAAAGAAACACGAATAAACGTTTTACAACTTGTAATGAGATGTAAACGCGTAAGCTGCTGCACACTAGTACTGATTGTTGTTATGGTTTGCGATTTATTTCCTTCCCTCTTCATAACGCAGACATTGGCAATGGTACAAAAGAGGAGATACTTTATGATACGCCTCTGTGGTCCATAACAAACAAGCTCAGCTGGTTTCTTTGTATTCAGTCCGGATCTCACTTTGTGTTGGCAATTGTGTACGTCTTTTGCGCATAGCCAAGTGACAAATACTTATGAACGAATCATTTCCTTCTTCAATTTTTTTTTTGCTTCTGAGACGACTCCATGTTCTAAAAATAAAAGCACAAATCCCTGACGCTGTAAAAGATGAACGGTCTAAAGCGGCGGTCTTCAGTCAGCAAATATTTCCACATCAAATTATCCTTAGCACAAGGACCAGAATTTCAGCGTTGTTTTAAAACTTCTGCGTGAAATCGAGTAGCCGTGGTAGAGCGTTGGCTTACCAATCGGAAGGTTCTCGGAATGATCACTTATCCTGACTGAGGTTTCTCCACGGTTTTTCTTCAGTCATACCTGACAAATGCCAAGATGGTACCTAGTAACTACACTGTGACCGACTAAGGATTCACTAAGAATTCAGATATCGAGGAGTGAACGTTTTGTACTACTCCCTTCATCATTAAATTCCAGCAACCTTATACAAAACTCTAGACAACACTTTTAATCTTCGTGCAGACTTGCGAAATTGATGCCATGTTGAAACAGATGAGGAGATAACCAACAAAATTTGCCCATTTTTTTCGATAAAAAAAAAGATGTTTTTATTTTGTTCTTTTGAAGAGCTGTAGTAAGTCATGCAAAGTAATTTTATAAAAGAAGTATACACAGTGGAACCTCGATATATCGAACCTCAAGGGGAACGAGAAAACTTCGAATTATCGAGGATTTCGATATACCGAGGTTCAATTTATCAAGTTGATTTCTGACTGACTGCGATATATAGAGGTTCACAACAAGAACATCAGTTTTTGGATGCGTTTCTCATCACTAACTTTATGTAATTAAAGGATATTGTATTATAATTTTTAAAATGTCTTATGACAACGGGAAGGGAGCTTGCATGCGATAACAACTGTAAACAATAGTGGAGGTTACAGATTGCAACACGAATGACTGTCTGTCTTCAAAGAACGAACTGAGTTTCGTCTAAATACAGTACAGCATTATAGATTTTATAAAAAGAACTTCAATATATAGAAGTTTTCCAATCAAAACTTCGATATATAGAGGTGCGGTGCCAAGCCAAGCAAGTGTATGAACATTCGAAATATCGAGGTCTTCCTGACTATTCCTTCGATATATATAGGTAAAAATACACATGGGAACGATAACAGGTTCAAGGGGAATGGAAGAACTTCGATTTATCAAGGAATTCGATATATCGAGGTTCCACTGTATTATGATGGAATAAGTACGTTTATTTAGAAAATCACTTTGTATTATTCGATGTAGCTCTTTATTCGGATCTTAAAACAAATGGACATGTAAGGTTTTGTTTGTTATCTCCTCAGGGGTTACTATAATTATGAAGCCGCAGTCACAGAGCATTCAGAACAGGACCAACCCATGAATACAATACTTTTTGACCCTTTTAACAACGGTACAATTACTGCATCATCATCATAACGATTGGGTGGAGAAAACTGAACGCAAGGGAAAATCTAACAGAATGGACAATATTCGTAAAACCAAGAAAGAAATATATTTTTATTCTGTGTAATCTCTGTTATTAGCTGACACAATTAAAAAATAAAAGTCTTTTTATTCTAAAGTATGTGTTTGTCATTGGACTGCAAACACAGTGCATGGTCAACAGCACAAAACAAAGGACAATTAATGAGTTTCTGGCCAGGGGTGGGATGATACATACGGCTATTGACGTTCATAACAGGGTAATTAATTTGTATTACGAAGAAACAATGGACGTCAGCAATGTTGGAGATCAGATTCAGAGGAAATGGAGATTGGGAAAACCAACTCAGCCATTCTCTATCCCTCTCCCTTCATCCCCCTCTATGTGTCTCACTTACTCGGTCACAACAAACACACACACACACACGTACAAATGTGCACAGCACTATAGATATAAATGACGGGTGGAGAAAAACTGCAAAATTTCACAACTGCAAATAAAATAAAAAAATAATTAAATTTATTCTGAACCTAGGTTATTGAAGAAAATTTGCTATATAAACCATGTACTGTAACTTTAAACTACGTTTGCCAAGATGGCGTGAATTGAGTACTATTGCCCATTTGATACTCTTAAAATTGTACTATTACAAAAAAAAAAAATATCCATAAAATCATGTTGAATTCTTTAAGCTGAAATCCTGCTCTTAATTAAACAACCCACCGGACACGAAAATTCCCAGGTTATTATGTACTGAGTTTTCCTTCGTGATATGCAACCCAGTACAACACAGCACTGTTACCAGGCGGTATAACTACTTAGGATATTAACTTTTCAAGATTACAATATATTCAACCAGGATAAATTAATGGACATGACAAAATAAAGCTCGCAAAAATAATTATAACCAAATAGAATTAATTTATTCGCGCGTCAAGTCTCTTCCATAGCTCTGCAGAGAATTAAAAAACGATGCTTTGGTCACAGGAGGAGTTCTTAAGCATTCGAAGTGCTACATAATTCCAAACAAAAATCTCGTCACCGGATTGATTGAATTGAGAGTTGCAACAAAAATCTACATTTAAAAAAGCAACTGTATAATAATACTGGTTTCGAGTTTAAGATTTTCTAATGCTTTCATTACGTAACTGTCCAGAACAAAAAAAAAATCACTCTTACATCTGATATCATCCCACCACCACCTCCATTACACAGAAAATTATATCCAATTCAGCGGCGACAATGCAAAACTGCAAGTCAGAGAAAATTCTGGGAAAGGTCAGGAGTCGTGCTTACTCATCAGTGAATTTATAATAAGGCTATACACATAGAAAGTACACGAGAGGGAAAAGCTCCACCCACGTTGACTTGTGTTTTGAATACTATTCTCCAACACCTCTCCACTTCACACAAACTTTCAAAAGAGTCGGTGAAGCAGCAAAATGCACGAACATGAAAGCAGCAGGTACGTGGATATACCAACGTACCATACATGAATGTTTGGAAAATAATATTCTTTACCTTGTTTTCCCATTTCGCTCGGGTAAATAGTGGGATGGAGCATTTATTGTCCTCCCATGGTGAAAAAAAAAAGTGACATATTTTTAAAAAGCAACGTAATTAGCCCATGAAAAATTAAATGTATTTACTGTTTGGAAATACACAACTTCTCATCTTTTTATCCTATGTACGGAAGTATGCCTAATATCGGTGAGGAATTTAACATAGAATTTGGAATAAAATGAGACCATAGTATAAAACAATTAGTTATTTTTCTATACAGTGTCAATTGATATCCTTAATTAAAAGTATCACACGCATATGAAGGGAGTCATGTCAAAAGAGTCTAAGTGCTAATGAAAACTTCTGAAAAAAGCAAACAAAAACATTTACAAATATTCATAGCCATAGTATAGTAACTACGTAATTATCCTATGCTATTGACACTTTTCACGTTGTTCTCGCGGTGAAAAGGTATAAAGGAGACATACAAAGTGGAATGAAATATATATATATTTCAGAGGGAAAAGCTTGGAGATATATATACGAGTATATAGGGACAGGAAGATAAATGAATGGATTCGCGCACAAACAAAGGTAGATGATGTAATCAAGACTGCGAAGAAGCTGAAG
Source organism: Lepisma saccharinum (assembly GCA_022664845.1). NCBI lineage: Eukaryota > Metazoa > Arthropoda > Insecta > Zygentoma > Lepismatidae > Lepisma > Lepisma saccharinum. The sequence goes on from JAGDQP010038288.1 coordinate 18,183, forward strand.
TGGAAATGGGCCGGTCACATAGCTAGACGAACAGATGGAAGGTGG
>JAGDQP010038289.1:1693-14951 GCA_022664845.1 Lepisma saccharinum
AAATTGTAGTTTTAAATTTGGTAACGATTGTATAAATTTTACGAAGGGCGCCAAGAGCAGGGAGCTGTTCTTTATTATAATTTGGTGATTATAACTATGATTCTTGTGGAATGGAAGTACTGATATTTACAAAGGTTTGTATATTCGTATTTCTTTGACAGATAGCGAGTTGTTCATCTATTCTTTTAACACAACGTTTCAATTATCGAATTAAAAACCGACTTACTTGCAGGGTGTCTACTGACCTAGAAAACCTTGAAAACCTGAAATTTGCCTGGAATTTTATGTTGGACCTGAAAACCTGGGGGGGAAAAAAAAGCTCGAATTCGAGCAGAAACCTGGAATTTTTATTATTATTATTAACCTAAATTTTCACTTTATTAATTCACTCTGTAAACAGTGAAAATAAACTTTGATTTTTTTTTATTATTATTATTGTAAGAAGCTCTCAGGGACTTTTTGTGAGTACAGGTGTTAACACCTAGGGTGGTGAAAGTGGGAGTAACCTCCGCAGATGATCATATATTACTAGGTCAAAAATAAGTTTATATATATACGAGCGAAAATGGGACAAGATAACCGGAGAATTAGGAGACTTGGGAGACTGCATAATAAAGTCCTCCACAGACTATATAATTCACCTGATATTGTAAGAATAATGAAATCATGGTGGCTAAGATTTGGAAGGCCATGTAGCTCTGATAAGGGAAAAACTAATACGTCGTTGGGATGACAGTATTAGAAGGAATCTTCTTGATATAGGTGTTCATGATGAAAACTAAATTTATCTGCTAACTCGTCTAGGTTGAGTATATCAAGTAAATCCCGATGTACATGACAAATCATAACATTATTCTTCTTCTTCTGTGTCGCGCTGTCCCTTAGGAATGTTTTGAGACGTTGCAGAGAACCGAAACTACGTTCAGCTTCACATGATGAAGTTGTGCACCACTATCAAAAGAAGAATCATATTGCCAATGTTTCTTAACATTGCCCGAACCTCCGGCACCATTTGTCCAAACACATTGGATATATTACTGACAGAACATAAATTCTTCTTCTTAAGAATATCTTCAATTCAATGACAAAGAATAATAGTATTCAATATAAATAATAGCAACAAAATTGAAATAAACATGGAAACAGATAATATTGTAAAATTTCATATGGCATAACATTGACAGGTTATATTACTTAATAATTATATCAATATACACTATTATTTCCTTGTTGCTATGCTATCCTATGTTATATTGATAGGTAATCTGGAATACTTCATTCAAACACTGAAGATACATATTCATAATTTCTGGTTACCATATCACCACTATTGTTTGTTACTGTCACTCATAATATTGTGTCGGTACCAGAATCTTACAAAATGGAAAATTCTTCTAAACCTTGAAATATCTACTAAGGAATAAAAGCATTCGCAATGAAATTGAAACCGATGGTATACAAAACATACTATGTGCCAGTACCAATAGTTACATACACGTCAGAAACATGAATTTCAACAGAAAGGGAATGGAGCAGAATTCAGACGGCATAAATTAAATTCTTAAGGAGTATACTGGGGAAATTGAGACGACGTAGGGTAAGAAATAAAGAGAAGATTTGGAAAAGGTGGTTCGGGCATCTGATACGGAATTAGCCTGGAATTCTATTTTGGACCTGGAAAACCTGGAGAAAGTCCTGAATTTAAACAAACTTTTTTTTTAATGTATTTGAATTGAATATGGACATTGTGTAACACGCGTAGATTTATCCAATTTTTCGCCCTCATAGTATTTTGTTGTTTTCAGGAAATTACGTGAAAGGGTAATTTGATGTGTAGTAATGTGTGTTTTTAGTTATGAATTGTGCTGTTTTTGTATGTATGTACAGCATAAAATGTGAGTTTAAAAATATAAAAATATTTACAAATCTTCGAAATTGTACTTGAATAAAAATGAAAATTTCGAATGTCAACAAGCGTCTTAATCAGGAACTTCACTTTGAAAATTAACTAAAAACTGGACGGGCCTTCGGCAGTACACTACTGCCTTCTACGGTCACAAGGTTAAAAGGAAAACCTTCTGGATAGGAACATCTAAAAGGAAGCTAAGAGGGACATATGCACCTGAACAAACTCGCCGAAAACAAATGGTGCCTACCTAACATCAAGATGTAGATGGTATGAGTGTTACCAGATGCATGTATTAATATTATCTAAAAGTTGATCCCAGTCTCTACTCAGTGGCGTGGTGTCAATGCTTAATTTGTTTAATTCAGGCTTGAGTGATTTAATGTAGTAACCTTTAAAAACCAGAAGTTCGTTAACATTACATGAGCGGTGAATAATCCTAGTATTTCCTATTTTATGTTTGGAAAGACCTGACACTGCATCGGTTTTGGATGAATCTCTCAAATGTTCTTTTAGCCGTACTGAAACATTACGTTTGGTGATAGCGATATATTTGTCCTTGCACTCATAGGTTACTTCGTCTGAACTAAAGATCGGATCTGCATAATAAGATTTGAATTTTGTAAGCTGGTTTTGAATAGTGATCGGTGGTGTTTCAGCTGCATTAATATCATAGTTTGCAAACGATTTCCTCAATTTTTCGGTAATGCCGAGAAAGGTAGGAAAGGACACCCACTTATTGTCCTTTGTACTAGCTTATTGGTCATTGTTTAAACTGTGTTGACACTTTAATAAGTTATGAACAGCAAGAAGAATTGGATTTTTTATTAAAAGCATTACAAAACACATCCAAATATTAGGTTCACAGTTGAACATGAACAAAACAATAGTATAAATTTTCTGGATCTCACCATATACAGACATAATAAGTTTCTAATTAAGATGTATCGGAAGGCAACAGCAAGTCTGCAGTACATACATGCCACCAGGGCTGGAATGGTAAGATTTTTGGGGGGTACACGCTGCTCAATAAAAATCCGGATTTGGGAACACGTTCCTTTATATTTATGCACTGAGGTGGGTACACGCTGTGATTTATACTATTAGGTGGGTACACGGCGTGTACCCGCGTATACCCTCCATTCCACCCCTGCATGCCACGTCTTTTCACAGCAATAGGTTGAAGTTTAATATCTGGGCCAATTTTTTTCAGAAGAGTCCTTGTAGTTTGCACTAACCCGTTAGACCTAAATAGTGAAGTAGAACAAATTGTTAATATTGGTATAATAAATGGCTGTGATAGGAGCACTATGCTACAAACATACAATAAGACTAAACAGAGTTTAAACAGTGATCAATAACTTAGTACAAAGGACAGTGAGTGGGTGTCTTTTCCTACCTTTCCCGGCATTACCGAAAAATTGAGGAAATCGTTTGCAAAATATGGTATTAATGCAGCTGAAACACCACCCATCACTATTCAAAACCAGCTTACAAAATTCAAATCTTATTATGCAGATCCGTTCTTTAGTTCAGACGAAGTAACCTATGAGTGCAAGGACAACTATATCGCTATCACCAAACGTAATGTTTCAGTACGGCTAAAAGAACATTTGAGAGATTTATCCAAAACCGATGCAGTGTCAGGTCTTTCCAAACATAAAATAGGAAATACTAGGATTATTCACCGCTCATGTAATGTTAACGAACTTCTGGTTTTTAAAGGTTACTACATTAAATCACTCAAGCCTGAATTAAACAAATTAAGCATTGACACCACGCCACTGAGTAGAGACTGGGATCAACTTTTAGATAATATTAATACATGTATCTGGTAACACTCATACCATCTACATCCTGATATTAGGTAACCGCCATTTGTTTTTGACGAGCCTGTTCAGGTGCATTTTTTTTTTTTTATTATTATTATTTGCTCAGTTTCCCGGGCTTTTAGACCAATTACCTAAAAGAAAAAAACGGCCGGGTATCATCATAGCAAATATTTTTTTCCCCCCTTTATTTTTATAATTACAGTTTCGCTGGTAACAAAACTAAAGACAGAGGACGAGGACGAGTAAAACAAAATAACAAGGGACTTGAGTATATGTTCCTATTCTAACCCTTTCCAAGATAACTACTTATACTAGGTTGTATTAAGAGTTGTATAATTAGGTTTGGCTATAATGGCTGTTATTATGAATCTTATTTAGACGAACACAGCTTTTTTTTTTATTTATACTGTTATTTATATATAATTGTGAATGGTAATTCAATAAGAGGTAAAGCATCCCTAGGAGACTTCAACTTGTAGGTGACACGACGGCTCTCCAGAGCACTTACCGCCCCCGTCGAAACGGAGAATCCATGCCGCCGGTCTTTTCTTCGTATTATTCTCCTAATACTAATTATGCATGATTGGATGGTGATGGTACCAATTTCCGGCATTTCACCCGCTTGCGGCGCGACGGAGACTCGGAGTACTCAATGTCCCCGTCGTGACAGCTTTTCCGACCGTAGGCTCTGCGCCCGAGTAAGTTCCATAATTGATTAATTATTGATGAATTCTTCTTCAAAACAATGTAACAGTAATAAAATATTGAAATGAAATTGAAATTTAGTTAGAGAGTTCAGAAAATAGAAGAAGATATAAGAAAATTCAAGTGCTACCTGTGTGAATTCTTCTAAGTTGTTCGCGAATATTGAAAAAGAATCATAAGTAGGACGAAAAACCATAACTACGTGGGATGACAAACAAGAAAAAAAAGAAAGTATAAGAAAGAAAATGACAAAGATATAGGATAGAAGCAGTTCGTTATATAGTGTCCATCCATCATGTTTCCATCTAATGAATTTTCTTTTTGTTTGTATGATGAGGATATCCAGATTCCATTCATTCCTCTTCACCTGTATGAATTCTTGTGGTTCCCCTGGGTGAGATTAGTATGAATAAATTGATGATAGCTTGTCCTTATACACAAACACTAAGATTATCCACTAACATTTATCCTGTATAGTATCACACACTATTCACGACACACGCACGTAACATGAACACGCAGCCCCTCCTCCACACAGTCGTATCATCATTCAGGATCTGCTGGGTTCCAGCAGTCCATTCATTCAGACATGGTGTTGGCTTTCCAACTCCAGTCTCACTCACACACTACAGTTCAAACACACTTCAGCAACTGATTGCCAGTTTCCCGGCACAGGAGTTCCTAATGCTGCTGGGACACAATCATCCCACAATCGGTCATCACTTACACATTCCTTCTAAAGTCTAGTTCATGTCTTTTAGTTGAGGTGTATTCAGTAATATGGTTTAGTATACTTAAGTAGTCGCCATTATGTAGTATTTCATATATTGGAATTTGCTGGATAGAGCGTCTTTCCTCAATAAGGGTGATTTGTTCCTGCAAGGGGCACCGCGTGATCCGGAGTATCAATTTTTCCACACTGGCAATTGGGTCATTCACTAATCCGAATTGGTACAATTTGTTCCTATAGGACCCATGGCCCGTAAGAAAATGCACAAGGCCACGTGTTGGTTTTAGGTTCTTGTTTTCCAGTCTCATTTGGATATTCGGGATGAAATTTTTAAGTCTTTGGCATTTTGATGTTGCTTGCCATTCCTGCTGCCATTTTTCGATAATTACTTCCTCCAGATATCCTCTACATGTCTACCAAGGAGCCTTTCCACTTCAAGGTTCTTCTTTCTCTTTAACCAATATTTTGCTGCTTTCCTTATAGCATCTAAACTGGTAGGAAGTGATTCCATAATGACTGTCATTGCCAGATGAGGAGTAGTTCTAAAGGCTCCACTAAGTCTAATTAACACATTCCTTTGGGCCCCGTTATAAGAATCAGGCCCCTCCCCCCCCCCCCCCCCAAACAATCTGTGTGCCCACACGCTTACCGCATAATTAGCTGTTTCATTGATTAAAGAGTTCTGATAAATGCCAATTTGAGAAATATTCGATTTAAAGTTCCTCTGTGCAGTCGAAATAAGCTTGTGGCTGATTTTTTTTGTACCTTTGTTCTTTGTGTTCTTATATGTTCATTAAAGTTAAGATTTTCATCAATTATAATTCCTAGGTATTTAAAGCTTTTAACTCTTTTGATTTTTTGTTCTCGTAGGTAAGTCAAGGGGTCCCTTTTTTAGTTTCTTTCCGAATAACATGTACTTTGTTTTAGTTGTTGATAGTTCAAGCTTATTGTTAGAACACCAATCGTTCAGAGCACGCAGTATTGCTTCCACCCGCTCTTCAATCTGTTTCTTGAATTACCCGATGTAACGATTGAAACGTCGTGCGCAAATGCAGCCACTCCACACACATCCCCTCGCTCAGCTAATTCCTCAAGGCAAGGTTGGATTGCTATATCCCACAGAAGCGGTCCCAAGACAGCCCCTGCGGGCATCCCCTTCCGGTGTTATAAGAACGTTTTCACCCGTGCCTTCTACTTCCACTTTCCTTTCACTAAAGTAATCTCGTATTATCTCCCATATCTCTTGTGGTGTACCTAAGTCCTTCAAGTTACAGAGTACTGCCAGTGGCCACATACTATCGAACGCACCCTCAGTATCCACAAACATAGAGAGCACATACTTTTTTGAGTATTCTCCTCTGTCACAACATCCAAAAGTCTGAATTTCATCATATGTGTATCTTTTAGGACGAAGTCCATACTGCAATATACAGTCATCTATATATTTGTTGTTGAATTCCAGTATACAATACTTTCTCGAATATCTTACCGAAAGTTTTCAAGAGACTTATAGGTCTATACGAACCCACGAGCTGGGGATCTCTGTCATGTCCCTTACTAAGGACTAAGTTTTGCCCACTTCCAAGGCGTTGGAAATTTCTTTTGTTTTATTCATAAATTGTACATTCTCGTTAGATATGGAGTCAATTCCTCCTCCAAGATTTTAACCACCTCGTTGGATATATTGTCCAATCCAGGAGCTTTGTTTTTATTCTTTCATTTATTAATGATTGGGTTCACTTCTTCATTCGTGACATCTGCTGATGTTTCTTCCACTACTTGTGGTATTTTGACTATTCGCCTGGTATTACTGTGAATTGGAGAGTTCTTGATTATCTTTTGGGGAGAATTTCTCACATAACGTTATTATTGCCTCTCGCCATGAATTTGTTAGCTGCCCATTTACTTTTTGTACTGTTGACATCATTGGATAATTAACTCTATCCATGACCAACCTATATGGGACTCCCCACTGGTCCTGGCAGGTATTCGGTTCTAAATATTTCTCCCAGGGAAGCTTTTTTATATTTAAATATTTCATCATGATACTTTATTCGTAATCCACGGTATTTAATTAGTCTTCTACCCCTTATTACTGCATCTTGTGAACTCGGATAGCTTTTCCTAGCGGCTCTAGTTTGTCTTCTTAGTCTGTCCAAGTAGTTGTTCCAGTAGGGGGGCCTGAATTGATTGAGCATTCTTAACAGGTGTCGCCTGTCGGAGGGCCGTTTGAATTTCTTTCTCTATATTTGAAACCAGTATATCCAAGTCTTCATCTTTATTAATATTGTAGAAATGTTTAGATAAGTAAGCGTTACTGGTCTTTATTTTTTGCTCTGTGTAATGGAAATGATACTTTGAAACAAGCTAATCATAAAATGCAGTACTACTCATATTATTATTTTGTACATTGTTTGCAGGGTTCTTACGCGTCCTGAAAAATCGTATTTATTAAAATATTTTTCCAGGAAAAGTTATGAAATTTCTCCTATTTTTAGTTTATATTGGAATGATGTTTTTTCTTATAATTAATTAAATTTATAATTACGATTAGTTCATTTAATAACAAAGTATACACAATAGAATATAATTTCAAGCATGAAGATTCCTTGTAATCTAGTTATTTTTATTCTTCGTAAATGTAGTGGTTACATGTTTCTTTAAAAGTAATTTTATTATTTCTTTATCTATTTCTGTGTTATTCTGTAAACTAGATGGTAACACTGTTGTGTCAAAGTTAAGATTTACAGGAAATGAAAGATTTCAATGCGCATGTTCACAGGAAATGAAAGATTTCAATGCGCATGTTCTACGTTTTGCAAGCTATTGCCGTTCATGAGTTTATCTTTAGATGAATCCAGTTAATTCTATTCTGTAAATATAGGATGTTGTGTATTTGTTAGCCGGAGCCAAAATTACCAAAAGACCAGAAATAAATTTAAAATAAGGAAATCTTGTATATTTGTAACTTCTATACGACAAAGAGTGAGTGGTAAAGTGGTAACACTCGCTTGTAATCAAGGAGTGGCGGGTTCTATTCCCGGTGGGGATACAAGTGGTTCGGATTCCAGTTTAAACTGTGGGTCCCGCCCTTAGAACATAATTTTCATCCGATGGAAGGTAAATGGCAAACCACTATCTTTTTGCCTTACCCGGAGATGAAAGGTCAGCACCTGCCTTCGGGGAACACCCATCATCATGAAATAGGTGCGAGATGACGATTTCCGGTGACCTCGGAAATATTCATTTAGAGTAGTTGTTATGTGGTAGGTTTATTAGCATGTAAGTAAATAATTTCAAGCTAATAATTCTTACTGCCTTTTTTAAATATAGAGATCAAGCTGCATTAGTTTTGTTCTGCAATAGAATTGAAGTGAAGATACTGTATGTAAAATTTTAACCAATTAAATTGACTTTGCTAAAAGCCATTATGCGTACTGCCCTTCAAGCTAGTTCTACACGTTATTCATAAGTGGCTATGTACTTTTGTTATTATTAATTTTAGTTTTAGTTTTGCAATAAACAACTTTATTTTATTTTGAAAAAAAAAAAGATGGATGTAATAATATATAAAATTAAAACCCTTGAAATTCTGAAATAAATGATGCAAGTTTAAGCTGTCCAGGAGAAATAGTTTTTGAGTTTCGGGTTTCAAAACGCGTCAAAAACCAGTCGATTGTTTTAACAATTTATAACTCAAAAGCTCAGTGACAAAAACATGAAATTTTGTATTTTTTATCGTTACCAATAGTTCGACTTATGTTTAAAAAAAGTCGTATTTCTGAGACTTCGAAAATTCGAGACCACTGGTTGGTTTGATATGGAATGACCCTTATGTAAATTCTGTATACACGCAGGTCTAGCTGTGACTATTTGATAAGTTTGTACTGGAAAAATAGTTGAAAGCCCTTGGAATTTTCTGTATCGAATATTATGATTATGCGCTTCAGCCTTGTTATGGCTATCTGACTTGGCTTATATAATTTTTTAATGTTACGTGATGTACATTCAATAGGTTCAGCCTGATTGATATGTGATAGTAATATCTGTTTTTGGTCCTGGTGAGTGAAATGTTGAATTGGGTTAGGTTGAACAGTTTTTGTTATTTCAGAACAAGTTTGAGGTCTATAAGTACATAAGTATGCAAAATCCTGTGCCTTCGTGCGTAACATTAACATTTATAAACGAATTAGTTCAGTTCGTAGCGAGTCATTCATTATTGGTGGCTGGGCTGTTTTTATTGTATTATTTTCCAGAGCCCGATCTTTCGATTCCAATACGTTGAGATTTTCCTTCTGAGTTTACATTAAACTGACTTTTTCAACTGTTTGCGTAGTATGATAACTATTTATTGTGTTACTATTTGCAGAGACAAGAATTCCAGCAGCAACATGAAGATAGATACGTTGGCATTTGTCCACTGCTTGTTAACATCACATGCACCTGAAGTGTTCCATCCTCATATTAGTGTCCTGTTGCCTCCAGTCATTACTGCAGTGGGAGATAGCTTTTATAAAATCACTGCTGAAGCTCTGTTGGTTCTGCAACAGTTGGTGAAGGTCATACGACCATTGGGTAAGATATAATTGATTCATTGGTTTTCTTAACAGAATGTCTAGTAATTAGGAAATTGTGAAATTATACTTGAATTTGGTATTACGTTGGGAAATGCTTCCTTGTTGGGACTGGTACCAATGAGCAACAAGTGCATGTATTACCAAGAAATGCGTTCAAGCAAATTATATGTATCACAAAAAATGCGTTTAAACTTTCTACTTATACGTGGTAAGGCTCCTAAACCTATGTACTACATTTTAGTTAATATAATTATGTAACCATAATACAGAAAGTTTCAAGTTTACAGGTGTTCAGTAAATCATCTTGCTTGTATCCTGTTGCATTAGACTAAAGATTAATGTAGACTGCAATTAAGTCCATAGACGCCATGTGTGAAAGGCACGTCTCTATAAGATACCTTGGCCGCTGCTACAATCCATTGCCATGGTTTCTTTCTGTCCGTGGTTATTTATTTTCTTGTTGTTTTCCACCACGTCTGTCCACCTGTATCTTGGTTTTCCTGTAGTAGGGTTGTCACATACACGGGAAGTGAGGACATTTTTTATCGTTCCCGACACTTTCGAAGAATTCTTGAAACAGAGAGCACAAATCATTGTAGTGTGAAACGAAAATACAAACTAGTTATTTTTTACAAAAAATGTATGACTAGATAGTAAGTTTTCAGAATTGTGACAGGTAGTTCAACGAGCCCGCCCGCCTTTTTTCTTTTCTTTTTTTTTCTTCATGGAAATGCATTTATGAAATCAGGATTCTTTGTCAACAGTGACTTTAAGTGGAAAACCGACATGAACAGAGTATAAGAACTCAGAGGGTAATGTATGGGCTAATCAAGAATATTCATATTATCATTATCACTGCCAAATCCTTCAGAAGACGCTACAAGGAATATCGCGCGGCTGCACGACAGGCTAAGAAACCATTCAAACGTGAACCTAGTAAAACGCTGGTACAAAACAGATGGCAAAATGAAAAGTAAGGAAAATCCTACAAAGAAAGTTTCAAACTGAAAAAGATGCCATTTCTCAGAATATAAGAGTTTCAGAAGAAATATTTACGTATTTTTTGTATGATAATTTTTATTGCATTTGTTTGTTTTTTTCTTTTTATGTTTGAAATATTGTTTTGTTGTGTTCTAAACTCCTTAACAATTTCTAATTACTCACATGTTATATTGTATTCAACTGAAGTTAGAATGTATAATAAGAATAGTATTACAAAAAATAGAAGTAGGCTATTAATCGAACTACTATTACCCAAGTCAATCATCGTAAGCAGGAATCGTGGACTTTTAGTATATGTCAGCCGAATCCTCAACCACATTCGGAGAATCCCTGAAGTAACTCCTTGGAATTCACATATTTGCCTTAGTATTATAACCCTGCTTGCTCATGATGACAATAAATACAACTCACTTCCACTAAAGAATATATACTTTATTATGAGTAGCAATCGTAGTATAGCTCGACTATGACCATGCGTAGGGAGATAGATCATTTTATCTTTTTCAAAGAGCGCACATTGGACTCGATCATCATTTATCTTCGCCCTGTATATCCTCTACATTCAATACATAGCAAGTAACCAACAATAGTATTTAATAACTTACATTATAGTACATGTTCTATAGACATCTCAGGGCATCTCTATCTTATTGATTTAATCTCCAAGACAACAACTAACAATTCTTGTTTAATCCTCTCTCTCTCTCAAGGTTATTTGCTTACCAAGGTTTATAGAGACAACAAGGTTGCCAATACACCCTTTTTTCATGAAATTTTTTAGTGATGTAGTATGCAACTTATTTTAACAAACAACTTGTACTCTCTTAATTCATAGAGAAAAATTAAAACATGAAAATCATTGTATAACAATATGCAAATAGCATTGTAAACCAATTTCAAATAAGCTATCCCTTGTGAGATACGCACGCGCCGTGAACGGTGCATGGAGGATATTTAGGTAGCGCTCTGCATATTCTCGACCTACGGTACGGAGTAAGGTGGGGTGGTCAAACCCACACTCGATCGCCTTTACCTTCTCAAGGTGCCCAGGAGTACCAAGAACACTCTAATACTCAATTTGATATGAAGCTGAGTGCGCCTCAGAGCACCAGGCATGGGAACACGGGAAAAGTGTCCAGCATCCTGGCCGGGATCTGAACCCGGGCCGCCCGGTTCGTAGTGAGGCGCAAGAAATAATTCATTTTCTCTTCTATAATCGGAAGTATACTAGAACTACATCAAATTATTCATGTTATCTTTTCAAATCTCCTAACTAGAACATTATCAGTCCTTCATGCTAAAGCTGATAAAGTAATTTTAACTTTTCATGCCGGAGTAGTAAATCATATTTTCTTATCTCAAACTTGACAGGTACCAATACCTGAACTACATTAGCTTTAACAAATTATGAGCATCGGTAAAATCAGCACTAACTTTTCATTTGGTTTCGTTACCACACTTTGAACTTTTTGAATTTGCATAGACAACTCTGCATTCACTGATATCAGCCGATTTATTTTCTGTTTCATTTGTTGTACATACATGGGAACTAGGGGTGTTCGGAAGACAAGAGTCAATTCCGAAATTCGGAATTACTTGGATTCCGGAATTTCCCAGAATTCCGACTTTCCAAAATTTCTGAATTCCCAGATCCGTGGTGGCTCAGTGGTAAAGCGCTCACCTCTGGCGCTTGAGGTGTTCGACTCGATCCCTGCTCGTGTCAGTGGATTTTGTGATAGACAGATACCGTGTGCGTGGTTTTTCTCCGGCTTCTCCTGTTTCCTCCATTCTCCATCCGGCCTGAGCTAGATTTTCCTAAAGGCCTTATAGGTTTAATTCAAATTTATAATTTGGAATTTGAAATTCCGACATTTCGGAATTCACAGAGCCCTGGTGGCTCAGTGGCAATGCGCTCACCTCTGGCACGATTGGCTGTCGGTTTGATTCCTGCTCGTTCCATGTGGGTTTTGTGTTGGACAAACACCGTGTGCCTGAGTTTTCTCGAGGTTCTCCTATTTCCTCCCACTTTCTTTATTCCAGCAATCATCCATTTGACCTGAGCCAAATTTTCCTAAAGCCTTTAGGCAAAAGGCCTTCCAAATTAAATTCATATTCATAATTTGCAATTCCGAAATTACGTCTTTCCGGAATTTCGAACACCCCTAATGGGAACATCTAATTGAGTAAGCTTTTCGACAGCTGACGATTGTATTAACTTGTTCTTCCAACTAGGAAAGAGTAAATTCATTGCGTGGGTTAAATCCTTCACTGTTACTAAAAATGTTATTCATATTATTTTTCATCATGCAGTACTTAAAGAGTAACTGTGCTTATTGTTTCTAAATAAGATTTATTGACTAATACTAATAAGATCTATTGACTAAATACACATTGTTGTATTTTACGCACAGCTCCCAATTTCATTAATTGTGAGATTGATTTGATGTTTACTTTTGTGCTCATGTTTACCATCGCGTGAAAATTGTTTGTTACATTTTAATGACAG
>JAGDQP010038291.1:0-18226 GCA_022664845.1 Lepisma saccharinum
CAATTGGGAAATTGAAGAATAAGGACACTGTTACTGGAACAAGTGAGACACCGATCATAATAGTAAAGACGGTCACAAGAGAACGTTTAAATGGCGGCGTTTTATCGGGGATAAAGAAAAGAACCGAACATGACCTTCCTAACCTCCATTAATCGTTCCTAACACACTTATTATAATAGACATGAGAATGTTTTCGACAGGAAAAGTGAAGAAAAAATAGAATTTGGCACATTACAATTACGACCGTATACACTATTATGATTCGACGCTGAGCAAGTGGTGCATTGAAAAATAAGAAGATTGCAAGAAAATACTTTTTGAAAGTAATGGAGTAAGTGGTGAAATAAACATTTAGCAGTCGAATATCAGTTGGAGGGAGGGTCCTTGAGTCAACACGGTATCTTATTTTGGTTGTAGATTTGATTATGCATAAAAGTACATTTTATCAGTTATTTCAAACAACATTGTTAAGGATTCTATATGTAACAGTATAGGAATTAATTTGATTGCAATATTTAGTTTTTTGGCTTATGAGATTTTTTTTGTTCAAATTCAAGAAGTTTTATGCGGACATGTGCAAAGGTGATTTTGAGTTTAAAATACAATAATAGATTTGTTTAGATAGTGGAGTCAGTTACTAATCTCTATCATTGTTTTTCACCGGACATTTCTTGTTCTCAATCAATATATTTGTATGTTGTGTTCATCTTTTTTACAGAGCACTGCCTTCCTATAAAATAAATAGCTATATTGTTTTAACATAACAATGTACGCAACCATTCATCTTGATGTAAGACCCTATTCTGGTTTTAATCTAAACCACGAAGAATAAATGTACAATGCTTGTAAATATAAATTTAATTTTTCTCAGAATTGCTCTGAATGGACAGTGGGCACCCCCCACCCACCGACATCCATAATTCCTATTGCATTTATATTATATTTTACCATTACATTTCTTTAGTTATTCTCGAGCATTGGTTTCGCCCCAATCATAACTGAGATTTATTATAACAAATGCTAATTGATAATTTCACGAACTACAATAATTACATTTGTTAAAATAATTTTACTAGAAAAATTAATCAGCGAACGTTGCTGGCTGGAATTGCTTTATGAATACTGCATTGTATTGTAACTGCAAACGACAGTAAATTTGCTTACAAATTACCTCATAAATAATTGCTAGTATGATTTTATATTGTTAATCTAATACATGTACAACACTTATCATGGCATTACGTAACTATTTGTGGTCTCTGTGTATTTATCGCGTTTGCGTTCATTTAATTGCCAGCCATATATGACAATATCCTGTGGGCATTGTATTTCGTTGAGTGACGTGTGACGCATTATTTATGGAGCTGGGAGCATTTGGCCTCGGTTCATTTCGCACGCTATAATTTTGTATGCAAATGACGTATTTAGGGTAGTTGAAAATTCCAGCTCGAATGAGCCATTTTAGCTGGTTATAAGTTATTTTAGTTGGTACGTGAATAATGATTTATTAACACATGCTGGGGAGTGGCGTTTTGTTCAATCACACAAGAAAATGAACGATAGGAAAAAATAATGATCATCTTAAGGAGGTACAGATATTGTTTAAAGAGATCTACACAATTGCTTTAATTGCCGAAAAAAATTACCATCTTCTTGTTTCTATAATTCCATTCGAAACTCCTTTTTCGTTTTTTGTGTACTTTCTGGTATATTCTTTTACTTGAATTGTAATTTTTCTTTTCTCTCATTCCTTTTTATGTGTATTGTTAGGTGGCAGAGTAGCCATGGCTGAACCTCGCCCGCTTCAAAAAACACATTTTCCATTTAATTCAGTTCATTCATTAAAGGGGTGGGAAAATTAATAAACACAATACGGGTTAATTAAGAATTCGGCACAATCAGGGCCGTAACTAGACTAAAATCTCAGGAGAGACAACCCAACTAGTGTTGTGAATAGAAAACAAAAAGTTCGTTTTTTCTAAAACTTCCTTTAAAAAAAACATGAGCCTTCGTTTTTTTCTGAATTTCGTTTACTTTTCAAGGCAGCAATTTGTAATACTGCTAACGTATCTTTAAGCAAAAATTACTTTTATATAGGTAATTAAGAAGAAATACAACATAAATTAAACCCTAGATTACTAATAATTTTTGGTATATATGAGATATTACGGGTAACCCAGTTCTTAGTATTGCCAACTTATTAAAAAATCATTTAAAAACTTTCATGTCGTATCTGCCCAAACTTAGCTTAAATATCATTTAACACAATAGAAGAAAGTTTGGTGTCCCCGACCCCAAACACCCCAGTCGTCGGTGTTGCTAGCTTATTTTATTTTAAAATTAAATTGATAGAAATACCTTTATCAATATAAATATACACGTGTGCATTGGTTTACACTAAATTTGACGCACATGTTCATTTGGTACTGGAACATAGCCACTCCAAGCACAAAACAATTTAAAAATTTAGATTTCATACTTGTTACCGTTGGACGTATCCGCACTGATTTACACAAAATTTGACATGTGCATTAGGTACTGTAATAGTTGATTTGAATTTTATTTTATGGTCTTTAGGTAACTATGGCTCAAGCCGTATGGATGATGATGGGATGAATTGGTGGAATGAAGAAAGTGGGAGGAAACGAGAGAACCCCGAGAAAACCCACGCACACGGTGTTTGTTCACCACAAAGTCTACATGGCATGAGCAGGGATCGATCCGACGACCCCTAGCACCAGAGGTGAGCGCTCTACCAACTGAGCAACCGTGGCCCCAGGAATAGTTCATGTCGCCACTTCGGCGCCGCAGTTGTCACTGTTGCCAACTAATTTAAAAAGTAATTTTTTAACTGTTACCATATGGTTGAAAGTAGGATCAAACTTTGTATTTACATACTGGGAAGCATCATAGAGGCACTCCAGGTCCCACAGTTGACAGTGTTGTCAATCAATTCTAAAAATTAAATATTTACTACTTCCACTCAGTTCTATCTATCCACACCAAGCAATTAAAAGTTGCCATCCTTTGTATCGCACGAACGGCTACAAATATGATAAAATGCAAAAACACGTCCAGCATCATTTTGAGCTATGAAACTTGACCCCCCCCCCCCCCCCCCCCCTACTTTCCTTCCCGAAGTTGTCATTTAACTAAAATCGTTAGAAAAGACTCACATAATACGTCGAATCAAAGAGTGACTTTCATAGGTACAAAAATTGTGTACTCTATTCTTACTCTTACTCAGCAAGCCTCTAGGTAAAGAATTCTTCAATAGTTTCATCTTTTTACTGGTGGTGCCATCTAGTGTTAATCACAGAGTAAAGAATCTCGTTGTCACAACAAGGAGAATTAAATTATGAAAAAGAAAATGGACAATGCTTTTCTCTATTTTATTTATGTTCTTTTAGGAATCTTTCACTCAGGCCGGCGATTGATAACATCGTCTTAGAAAAAAAACTAAGGACTCCTCTCCGTGGAAACTTCGTCAATATACAATTGAAACACGTGTTTTATTGTTAGTTTGCGTTACTAGCTACCTACTTTCCTTATTTTGCTTGTGATTAGGATGAGTAAGCAATTCAAACACGTTTTATTTTACTTGATAAAGAATCTCCTTCTTACATGAAAGAGAATTAAATTATTAAAATGAACACAAATGAATTCATTCTACGCTAACATTTTCTAAATTAGTTCTGCCAGCATTCGATTATACTTTGCAAGTAATACACATCATTAGGATAGTACGTTGCTTGTTTTACAACACGTAATAAAACTAGACCACGATACTCTACGTGATTCGTTGGCTATTCATATAAATCGCAAGCAAAGCAGCTAACGCAAGCGGGTTTGAAAACCAGCCTTTAGAAACCGTCACGTGATTCGATTCTTACAACACGTAATAAAACTAGTCCATAAAACGCCATGAAATAAACATACTAGTAAAAATCTGTTTGAAAAAAGGCAAAAACCAATAAATATACAAAAGGAACTATTTCAATTAATACATAGTAAAACAAGAGTCCAGTATGTTTGCGATTTCAAATTTCTAGGAAAAAGAATCTGCTGCTTTCAGGTTTTATGAAAGCTAAACTCGTATGCTTTCCTTCAAGATCTACAGATTTAAGTAAGATCATTAAAAAAGACTGTCATAAAATCATAGAGTGACATTCATAAATACGATAATTTTGTACTCTATATTATTCTGTCTTTTATTCAAGAAGTTTGTAGAGTATGATAAGGGACATAACGACGGAAAATTTCCGGTTGCCTAGTTGGCAGGAGGCAAGCGCCACGTAGTCGCGGTGTTCGTAGCTGATTACGGTTATATTTTTTGTGGGGCGGAAGTGGTAACGTCGAATTGAGGTGACCTAAAAGGTGTTTGTACAAGATTGTGAGGGTGTGAAAAGTGATGACGTAATCGAACGACGGAAAATTGCGGGTTGCCTACTTGTCAGGTGCAAGCGCCACGTAGTCGAGGTGTTCGTAGTGGTGACGTGGCCTTGGGGGTGGGTTGAGGTGACCTAAGACGTGTTTGTACAACATTGTGAGCTAAATTTGGGAAGGGCAGTTGCCTAACGCTTTATATGATAACTGTTAGAAAATTAAGATGACGGTGATGCTGACGCTATGAGTCACGTAGGTTGGTTATTGAGTGAGTTGTGTGGCTTGGGGGATGGTTTGAGGTGACCTTCTCAGATCCTCCAAATTAAAAATCCTAGCAGATACCTTGTACTGAATATGTGCAGACCCCCAAATTAAAAATCCTGGCAGAAATCCTATGCCTTATTCGATACAAAACTGTACGTTTTTTCATAAACATCACAGAACCCAAAATTAAAAATCCTAGAAGAAACCCTACTCCCTGTCCTGAAAATGTACAGACCCCCAAAATTAAAAATCCTGGCAGAAACCCTATACCCTATTCGATATAAAACTGTACGTCCTGTCCTGAAAATTCAGACCACACCAAATTAAAAATCCTAGCAGAAACTCTGTCCTAAAATTTACAGACTCCTCAAATTAAAAATCCTGGCAGAAACCCTGTAGCCCTCTTGTTACCCTCCCATAAAATCATCGAGAACAGTTTGAAACTAGTCAGACCCACTAAAATCCTAACAATAACATTAAGATTAACATTAGATCGTTTGTGAAAAATTGACATTTTCAGTGATTCTGCCAGGTCGTGCTATGTGGACGGGGTCACCCCCAAATTTATTAAGAACACCCCCAAATGAGCGCTATCTCTACAGTACTTCTAAATATTTACGGAAAGAAATAGATGAAAAACATTAAGTTATTTAGAAAAAAATCTTTATAGCAAAAGTTTAAAGGTTCAGATTAACAGAACCTTAGAAGATTCATAATAACAATTCAGACACCACCCCACCCCGTAAGGGAGAAAAGCCAGAGGTAAACGTTGTTTGCAAGTCACTTTAGAAATCAGTAAGACATGAACATAAAAAAGGGGCTTTCTTTAATTCTCACTATACCTTACTTTAGAAACTAACCCAGTGCTAGTTGAATGTAACTATCACGTGTTTGCTTACTACGGGGCTAACAGCTATAGAAACAGAAATCTTCCATGAGGTTTTGTAAGAAACTCGCACTTGGAAACTACGTCATAAAGCTTGGGTTGAGACCATATTCCCCGTTGAATGGAAGTTCCAGATGACAACATTGAAAAAATTCCACCCTAATTGCATATGGTCTGAATGTAGCCAAGCCAAGAGGAGGAAAATCCAAGTTCACTCATGCTCGAAAAAAAGCATGTTTTTCTTAATACACCTGATTGATTGTATCAACATTGTAAGTAATGAAACTGGTGAAGCATGAAAAAATGTGTAGTTTGACTGATACTCTCAGTGCTTGAGAGGAGATAAAACATGTTTCGTCCATAAAGCTATGATCATTTAAAAATTCCAGAACCAAATGAAGTAAAAATAATTGATTGTATCTTTGAACTTGACTGACTCTGGAATTTTTGGAAAACACATATCGCGGATGAAAGTGGATGTTTGCTTCATCAGCGTGAAAAAAAACATACTTGTGAAGACAATTATCTGACGTGATCGAGTGTGTAGGCTGGATGACCAGGTCATTCTCTAGTGTTAGTCAGCATAGATTCGTTGACTAGCTCATTTTCAGTGAGGGTAAGCATTATACATTCAGGTTGGGTAATGGGAAGCGAGTATATACTTCAGCTCCAAATTTGAATATAAGCTTATTATAAAACAAGACCTTATCATTCATGTTCTAGTTTTGCTAGTTAGCACGCCGTGAACATCCTATTTGGTCAAGAGTGAAGTTTTTGTAGCTGAATCATCTGCGAGACATTTTGGTAAGACTTTTTTCTTTTTAGAGAGTTTTGGATGTGGGTGGGGGGAGACAGACTTTGAAACATGCTGCCGTTGCGAAAACACGATAACGAACATTGTTAGGTCTAATTTTAAAACATAATTTTCTTCATTAGTTGCAATTTGGGTATGTGGGCAATTGAATCTCGCTTTTTGAATTTAATTTTTAAGGTCTTAAGGCGACTTTGGCTCAAGTTGGATACATGTCCCCATTCTGGAAACACGATAAGCATCATTCTTAGACCTAATTTTAAAACAGACTTTTCTTCCTTACTTAAAATTTGAGTATGTGGTCAATTGAATTTCACTGTGAATTTAATTTTTAAGGCCTTTAGGCAACTTTGTCTCAGGTCGGATACATGCTTCCGTTCTGGACAGACGATAACCATCATTGTTAGGCGTAATTTTAAAACATACTTTTCTTACTTACTTCCAATTTGGGTATGTAGACAATTGAAACACGATTTTGAATTTAATTTTTGAGACCTTTGGCGAACATTGGCTAAGGCCGGACAGATTATGATGATGGGATGAATTGGTGGAATGAAGAAAGTGGGAAGACTCCGAGAAAACCGACGCACACGGTGTTTGTCCGTCAGAAAGCTCACATGATATGAACAGGGATCGAACCGACGAGCTTTAGCGTCAGAGGTGAGCACTCTACAAGAAGCTTTTGAAACAAATATGAGAACTAATTGTCAATAACGCTTCCATCGTGCTAGCAAGATAATGAATATTGTAAGGGGTAATTTTAAACACGCTTTTTTGCTAATTTACAATTTGATTGTCTACTCAATTGAAATAAATATCAGTGCTAATTTTCAAATACGGTTGCGTAGTGCAAGGTCGAAAAAGAAATATCAGGGCTAATTTTCATTTGTGCTTGCATTGTGGTAGTAGGATAATGAAGATTGTAAGATCTGTTTTTTTAAAAAACGGTTTTTTGCTTGTAATTTTTATGCATAGTCAATTGAAATACATAGCAGGGGTAACTTTCTTACGAGTTTGAGTACTTGTTTACGATTTGTTTGCGTTGCTAATTGAATCAAATATCAGGGCTAATTTTCAAATACGTTTTCCGATTTGGAAGGTCGATAATCAACATTGTTAGATCCATTTAAAGAACAACTTTTCTTACTTGTTTCCAATTGGTCTGCCTTGGTCAATTGAAAGAAATATGAATGCTAATTTTCAAACACTCTTGCGTTCCGGAAATATCAAACCTAATTTTAAAACACGTTTTGAGTGTGTAGTTAATGGAAAAAAAATCCACACTATATTTCGAGGATGTCCGCATGATATTGGAGGGATATCCATACTATACTTGAAGGATGTCCCCTTGATATTGTAGGAATATCCATAATATATTTGAAGGATGTCCCCTTGATATTGGAGGAATATCCATATTATATTCCAAGGATGTCCGCTGGATATTGGAGGAATATCCACACTATATTTCAAGGATGTACCCATGCTATATGAGGGATATTGAGGGTATATCGTAGGTATATCCAGAGGATGTGCTCATTACATTGTAGAGATATCCATGGTAAATCGTAGGGACATTCAGAGCATGTTTGGGGTACATTGTAGGGATAGCCACTGGACATTCTGAGGATATCCAGACATTATATTCTGAGCGTTATTACATTTTTGTTTCTATGTTTTCAGTGATTTTAATTGAAGGGCGTGAGTGAACATGTAAAGCTAATTGTCTAGTGAGGGGAAAATATTAACGAAAGTTACTTTTTTAATTTCAGATTTCAATTTGCTCCTTAAAAAGACAGTTTACTCAGTGTTCTACCTTTTGCTGATTGCTCCGAGAAAGGCCAGTTTAGTGAGTCTTCTACCTTTTGCTGTAAAAAGAGTCAATTGAATAAAAGTAAATAGATTTTTCATAATGCAATGTTGTTTCATAATAGAATGTTAGATCAATGGTGGTGTATGTGAATGTTGGGCCAACGTAGTTTCATATGAGATTTTTAAAGTAACATTACATATAAGAAGTTTATAAAGCTATGTTAGTAGAAGGATGTATGATGTGGTATTTTTAAATGAATGTTCGGTCAAGGTTGTTTTATATTGTATCCTATGTGTTAGATATATAAGCAAATGTTCTTTCAGCTAGGATTTATCATCACTGAATGTTGTTTCATGTGAAATTTTATAATGGAATATAGGATCAATGTTGTTTTTATAATTGAATGTTGTTCTCATCTAACATTTTATAAAGAATATTGTAGTTTTATAAAATTTACCATATGAAAATGAAGATTTTAAAACTAAATAGTAAAGAGCTTTCATCTATTATCGATCTGAGCTTGAATTTGAATTGAACATTATGTTTTTTATTAAGATTTCATTTGAATAACGTTTATTGTAATATCATTGATAATGCTTATTTAACTAAGCATTCGTTTGAATTGAACAGTATGTTTTCATTTATCTGTAATGTAAATGGTAAAAGGATAATACTACTGTATTGTTTATATAATTTCAACGATATGACCGAATTGAAGAATGCGGTCGATTCTCTATTGACGCGTGAAGCTGAAGTGTGGTATGGTGACAAGGAATGCTGGACACCTGGAGACAGGTATGTAATTACTCAGTCAATGGCTGTTATCCTACTATATCCATTCTGTTTGACTTCATCGAGAAATTTTGTGAACAATCCAGGGGGGTTGAAAACATGTGTAAGAAGATTTTGGATGTGCGAGAGAGTAAGGAAGATATTCTTAATTTAGGTATGGGGGATTTTTTACTACAGATGAAATTGTTCGATTAAGTTGGCAGCATTATTCCATCTTAGTAGATCCAGTGGATGAGGAAGGAGGGAGAGTAGTTGAGCCTGTTGTGGCTATGATCTTAGGGTTACTACCTCATATGGAGAGTGGTGATTCAGAAATTTATGTTCGTCTGAACGAAGATGAATCTCTGACCATCATTCCTCGCATGAGGTTTCTCCCTCCTTTCCCATTCAGTGTAGCTTCTACTATAGATAATGCTACCAGCATATCTAGTTTAATTGTGATTTGTACTAGTGCTTGCACTACCAGCACCATCTCACTAGCGAACACAATGACTTGTGTTCTTCCGAATTCTACCTTTATTGTATCACGATTGGAATCTGTTACCCTACCATATCCTCTTCCTTGGCACTCATGCCACCACCACCAACACCATCAGTACCAGCTCCTACTCTCATTACATCTATGGATGAAACTCTTCCCTCTACGTCTACCTATCCACTCCCCACCAATTCTCTTACTCATTTGTCAGGTACTTCATTTTCTGCTGCTTTTCCTAGTACCAGCCATGCAGACTTTCACAGCGTTGATAGGGAAAGTTTGAATGGGGAATACATCAACGGTGTGAGAGTGGATAGGGATTCTCAAGATCATGTTTTCGAAATGTCACAGAGGGAGGACAAAGTGTATAATGAAACTACTGATCTTTTTTGAAGGGGAGGGAGATATTTTTAAGGATATTGCAGAATTAGAAAGGGAAGATGCAAGTCAATGGGAGAATGAGAATACCTACCCTCAACTGCATGGAACAGGAGAAAATATGTTTGCCCGAAATAGAGAATATACGTGGAGTAGAGGTTACCATAGATGTTCGAGAGCCGGGTAGAATTTTAAACCTCGAACAATATGTTGAGACCCTGTTGACTTTCTCGCTTGAACAGATATTCTCAAAAGTGGACCAGGATAGCTGTGGGATTTTCCATGGATAGTTCAAACGACACCCTCGGGCGCCCCGTTTATATTCCTTGGAGAAAACGTCCGTATATGACAGTTGAGCATATTCATTACACTTTGGAAAATATTTTGAATTCCAACGAAGTATTTCTCCTTGGTGAAAGAATTACGATCAAATGTCATATTGCGGATCCGATACGTAGACAGGATCGATCGAATGATAAAAAGTATCTCCCCATGGTGGAGTACTTAGAAAAACATATCATTCCCGTTCAGAGCTTCCCCGGGGTTGGAGAGTATGATTGACCCTTGCGAGTAATCTGTCTGGCTCGAACTAGACTACTAGAGTACCACAGACAGAACAATCAAGGGATAATGCATTCTATATGCGTAATACACCGAAGATTTGGATGAAGAAAATTAAAGACCTAAGTAAAGCTGAAGATGACTTGAAAGGGAAAAATGGAGGGGGTATTGAGGAAGTGGACAAGTTCCAAGCTCATTTTGGTGATAATTACCAAATTGTTGTTTATGTACGAACTCCATTGACAAGGGATTTTACTATATGGTATCGGGGGTAGAGTGCTATTTCTAGTAAAAAGCTATTCCTGTTTTATGGAAACCAGCACTACGTAGTCATTTCTTGCATAAAATCCTTTCTGGGTAAAAAGGGGTATTGTCGGGATTGTCTTACCCCCTATCACGAACGATACCAACATAGGTGTGAATATCAATGCGAAATGTGTGAGGAGAGACATATCGTTAGGGATGATGATGAAGAGAGAAACATTAAATGCGATGATTGTTTTAGAATATCTCCTATTCTTTCCTGCTATCGCACCCATAGCTTGAAAGAGAATCGTAGACCCTTATGTTAATACGTGAAACTTTGCCCGAAGTGTGGAGTTAAAATAGATTCTGGTCGTTGAAAAACTGATCACGTTTGTGGGGAACATTTTTGTAATATATGCCTGACGCATGTTGAACCGACGCACATCTGTTTCGTTAAGAAGTTACAGAAGAAGCCTATTAAAAGTTCTTGTACGTTTTCGATGTAGAAACTCAACTACTAGCAAAGAATGAAAAGGGAGAAAGTGAGCATCGTGCAAACTTAATTTGTGCTTCTCATCGCTGTCATAAATGTAAGGACAAGGAAGTGGAGTATAAATGTTTTGTATGTGGTAATGCAGAAGGTGATTAAGACTGTGTTTTAGGACATGTAACCATTTATCGTCCACGTCCTTAATCAAGGTCCAAAGTTTGAGAGTGGTGGAAATTGCACATAATAGTTCCCGCTTCGATACTTTACTAGCAAGGGATCTTATCGGAAACCAACACTTTTCCCCTAATATTATTGCACAAGGTCAGAAAATTATTCAATTATCGGTCGGGAATATTTCTCTTAAGGAAAGCTTTTTGTTCTTAGGGGAAGTTATCAAAATTATCGAAAACCAAGGAAGGACTCAAGAAGGACGACTTCCCCTTCTTATTTAATACCAAAGGTAACGAGAACTATGATGGACCATGGCCTATTATCGATTTTTATGACCTGGATCCCAAATCCGAGGAAGAAGGGAAGACTCATCGAGAGTGGTATGATACCGTGAAAGATAAGACGTTCAACATGCTTGAGTATTGTAAGAACGATCTATTCCTTCTCGCACAAGCTGTGATTAAGTTTTCGAATCTGATCGAAGAGAAAACAGGTGGTATTCAATGTTTTCTCGAGACCTGTACCATAGCTGCCTGTGAAATGCAATGTTTCAGGTCTTTATACCTACCAGAGAATACCATCCCCTTCATTTCTCCAATGGAGTTCCAATACGGCAGTCATTTTAGTAAAAAGTCTTTACAATGGATGAAGTATATGGAGTCTCTTGACCCAAATGTTGAAATTCGAACTGTTGCTAATGGGCGTGAAGTACCATTTGGTAAATATAAACTGGATGGTTATGACGAGAAAAATAATACAGCCTATGAGTATTCTGGATGCTATTGTCATGGTCATACCTGTATTCAACAGCTTCGTCATTATCCTTTGGATGACGAACAACGAGTGATGTTGCAAAACAGGTATGAGACAAGAGATTCGGAAACAATATTTAGAAAAGTGTGGTTTAAAAGTTATTGAAATCTGGAAATGTCAGTGGAATAAGCAAGTACGCAATTCCCCTCACATTCAGGATTTCATTAAAAGACAATGTAGGGAAACTGAATTTTTTCTTAATCCTAAGAACAGTTTTAAGGGAGGGAGAACTGAATGTTTTCGTACATTGTATGAATGCAAAGATGATGAGTACATCCGCTACGTACATGTCACTTCTCTCTATCCATGGGTAATGTCGAGGCAGCCTCTTCCCTCTGGAAAGCCTATTATTCACAGAGTAAAAATTCCCGAAGCCAGAGGATCCATGGTGTTGTATTCTGCAAGGTTCAGCTCCACAACCGATCCTTCCATACAATGCAAACAAACGTCGTGTTTGGACTTTGTAGGCTTTGTATGGAAGCAATGGAGAAACGGGAATCTAATCATGATGAGGAACAGCGGAGTTTCATCGGAACATTTTGCACTCCCGAATTACATATAGCTATTAAAAAAGGTTTTAAAGTTCTTAAAACCTATGAAATTTGGGAGTTTAAAATGACTGAGGGAGATTTCAAGGACTATGTAAATATTTTCCTGAAAAGGAATGCTGGTGGCTTTCCCTCCGAATGTAAGACTGAGAAGCAAAAACAGTCTTACATTCGAGACTATGTTGAACATGAAGGAATAATGCTCGAGTATGATAAAATTAAATATAATGCTGGCCTGAGGTATATGGCGAAACTATTTTTAAATTCTGTTTGGGAAGTGGAGGCAGAGAACAGATTTACCTCAGACCAGGATTGTATCTAATGCCCACTCATTTTTATTGGACAAAACAAACTCGTAGTAACATATAAAGAATGTCAAAATGCAAATAGACCATATTCCTTTTCAAATCCTATTTTAGCTGCTTTTATATCATCCTTGGCCAGACTTAGACTATGTGAACTCATGGAGGCTGTAGGTATTGAATTTCTACTCTATTGTGACACTGACTCAAATATGTATGCGCAAAAAAGGAATCAACCACTCAGGTTGCTTACTGGGAACTATTTGGGTGATTTAACGGATGAGCCCGAACCAGGGTCGAAGATTCGGAAATTCGAGGGGTTGGGGCCGAAAAGTTTTAAGGAACAGGAAATGATGGAAGATGAAGAAGAGTTTAGAAACATTTGTAAGATTAGAGGTATTACTTTAAATGAAGGGGTTCGAAAAGTGACTGATTTTGACGATTTTTATAATTTAGTGAAGAAGAAATATGAAAAGAAAATTGTGATTAATATTCTGATTTATACAACTCTTGTCTTCTAGATAAACATTTCTAATCTTAATATAACATAAGGTCAGCAAATTCACTCTTATCACAATATGTAAACATGATAACCTTCTAAATATACAATCCTTATCTTAATATAACATGAGATCAACATGTGACCTCTAGTTATCATATTATATAAACAAACGGCGGTCATCTTGAAATTCACTAAAGTATTCACTACTTCTACTCAAGTACTAGAGGTGGTAGCTGGTTCTTCAGTTGGTTATGAAATCTCAAAGACCTAGTATACACCGTAGTTGGAACTTAAATTATAACTTCCGATTTCATACTCGATTGGTGACATGCAGGAATTTAGTACTACTATGACTTTTCTAGTATCAGTACTATGCTTGCTTTCTGAAGACAATATATATTTTGTAGGTTGCACATTTGTACTGTATTATTGGAAATGTCCATTCCCATAATTTCCGTTGCTCTTTAAAACGAGAAATTATTTCAAATGTTTAAGTAACACCGAGTCAGAGAGCTTGAAAGAAGCCTGCCATTGTAATGAAAAAATCAAGCTTTAAGTTTGCTTTCTAATTTTTATTTGAAACTTGAGGAAATTGTTTGGGGAATATTTGCCCGATTTCCTTCGTATCCTGAGTTGAAATAAATACGAGATCAATGGGCACGAAATGTATATTAAGCATATATAATTACGCCTAAAATTCTGAGTTTGGGGAGAAGGGTCCGGACCCACCCCGTAAGTACGTCCCTGGCTCTGTAAATAGAGATTCCAAATTATTGTTTGCAAGCTCTTACTGTGGTTCGGCTTGCAAAGTAGGAAAACTCAGGTTCGAGTCCTGGAGTATTCAAGATTTTTTTTTCGTTTTCTCTCTATATCCTCATATTCAAAGTACGTTTCTATATGCCCTATTATTAATATGTTTTCTTGCATTTCATCGTAAATTAGGTTGGATGACGTTAGGGTAAGGTTTGGTTACGTCTCTTTTCACATCCACTTCACAAATTCCGATCGCGAGACGTTCGTGTCACCCTGAAAATCTTAGACAAACTGAAGATGGAAACAGTTCACTAACATACTTCCTGGTAGCCAAACTAGATGGTCAAACCCAGAAAATAGACAATATATACTAGTATAGACGGTAGTATAGAGATCATGTTCACCAGAGAACGACCAGCTTCTTTATTATTATTTTGCGTGTACTATCATGGCCAATATAATGTTTACATTACTTCGTTATACACGATTTTTCTGTAAGCCTACAAGATAGGCCACCCAACTGACGTAGAGGGGGCGATGTGTGATTCTGAAAGTGTGTGCGTGAACGAGCAAATGTTGGAATTTTCTTTAACAGAAAACATTATCACATGTCCTGGGTTCTGAAAAAAATATTTATATCTTGTAGTATGTAGCAAATAATGAAATAAACTTAAGAGAGTCCTATTTCAAAAACTTAGAGAGGGAACGTAATACTATTTTTACATTAGGTGAACCACATGTTTAAATTTACTGAAAAGTGTAATTTAAATTGTCCAGTAGAAAAGATCCTTACCGAACATGGAGAAACGAAAATGAACGTTGAAACCTATGGTTACTAGGCATTTCTTAATTGAATCGAATATTCCATAGAACACCACCGTTTTGCACTAAAGACGAAAACATGTTTCTATCAATTCTTAAAAATGGGGAACGATATTTATATTTTACAATTTTTAATAATGTTGTTATTTACGTTTATCATTTACAAAGAACATGTTACTTGCAAAATACACAACATATGTTATGTGTTAAGTTATATATTTTTTTCTCTCTCTCACTATCTATATTCAACACAGATAAAAGAATGAATCTTTGAGCATCATATAAAGAATATCTTAGATAAATTAAGACCTTTCTCATTCCAGAAAAATATTTGTGTTTGGGCGTGCGTGTAATAATCGTAGATATCAGTATGTTTTGTTCCAAACGGCCACCATATCTTACTTTGAAGAGCGCTGGCTTCGTATTCGGGAGGTCCTCGGTTCATTTCCAGCGGGCGGGCGACTATTCTGACTTAGGTTTTCCCTGTTTTCCTCAACCACACCAGGCATGTACCGGGATGGTACCTTCAATTTAGGAGCTGGTCGACTCCCTACATAATTTCGCAAAACCTTATCTCGGAGTGATCCATGGGTGCCTAAAAGCTATAAATAAGATGCAAACCCAACGAGTATAATATATAAACCTGTCGCTCTGTTAATCGGCACATTCCTTTTTAATGCCGTGTGGGTGGATCGACATGGAGACCGAGATGGATCGAGTGGCCGTAGCTCGGTTGCTATAGCGTTGGCTCAGCATTCGAAAGGTTCCATTCATCCTTAGTGAGGTGTTACGAGGCTATTTTCCTCACGACACGAATAAACTAACGTTTATACTAATCAGCAGAAATAGAAACATGCACACTCGCATAATGACAGAGAGACTGCGTAGGAGAAGGAATGAGTAAGAAAGAGAAAAAAGGAATTGACGAAGTCGTGGAAAGAAAGGATAGAGAAAGATCAATGAAAACCTTGAAACTAGATTGATTTATTATTATCCTAAAGAACAAACGCAAACACACGGTTCACTTTCTGATTCTAGCTAGTGATGCTTTTTCTCTGACCAAAGGATAATTTCTGATTGAGTTCTGTAAATAATTGAAGCTATCGTTTTAGTCGAAAAACACGGCGCTGAGTGCGGATCGAACCCGGGTCGTCAGAATAAAAGGTCAAGACGGAACCACTGCACCACACATTTTACTTCTAAAAACCTTCGCAACACACGATACAGTTGTTCTGTGTTAAAGAAGTATAAGAAAACTGGACGCTTCAGGTCAATGATTTAATCGTATAGTTGTGCTCTAAACACCCACATACTTTATTTTCATCTTCCATCCAATATTCGTTAATCGTCGTCTTCTTTAATTACAAAGACAGTAACTTTCCTACCTTAGGAAATGCATTACGTGCATTAGATTTTCAAAACTTCAAACTCAACTTCATGATAGAACTTTAACTCCGATCTCTCTCAACCTCACTATGAAACATTAACCTCGACCTTACTCAGCTTCAACCTCACTATGAAAGTTCAAGTTCGACCGCTCTCAACTTCATAGAAACCTTAACCTCACTGAGCCTAAACCTCACGATTGAGCCCTCCCCTCCCCTCACTAAACCTCAGATGGACTCTATCAACCTAGACCTCACAATAGAACATCAACCTCAACCTAACGATAGAACTTAAACCTGACCTTGCTTGACGTCCAACTCACGACAAAACTTCAAACTCAACCTCAGCCTCACGATGGAACTTCAACATTGACCTAACTCAGCCTTACGATGGAACTTTAGCCTCGACCACACTCAGGTGTTTAATCTCACGAGGTCCAACCTCAACCTCGTCTCTCCTAGACCTCTAGACGCGAGCTTAACTTTGTGAGGTCGAGGTTGAAGTTTCATTGTGAGGTTGAAAGAGGTGGAGGTTTAAGTTCCTGGTAAGATTGTGACGTCACGGTTGATTATAAGGTTGTGTCAGATGAAGGTTGGGGTTGAGTGAGGTCGAGGTTCAAACTCCGTTGTGAGGTCGAAGTTAATTAGGTTGAGGATGAAATTAAATCGTGGGGTTATAATGAAATTGGGGATCATGTTTCTTGTGAGATTGAGTGAGATCGAGGTTTAAGTGCTGTCGTGAGGCTCAGATTGAGTGAGGTCGAGATTGAAGTTTCATCATAAGGTTGAGATTCGAGTCAGATCGAGGTCGAATTTGAATTTTATTTATGGCCTTTAGGTATCTACGGCTCAGGCCGGAATAGGGGTGTGTAAGGATGAGGAAAAGTTCTATCCCGAGATTTACCTGATGCGACTGAGGAAACCCTCTGGAGAAATCTGTCAGGATGCTCGGTCCCTGGGATTGAACACACATCATCCCGAATGCTACGCCAAAGCTCTACCACTGAGCTACGGCGGTTCGGTAGATTGAGGTTGAGGTTAAGTGAGGTCGAGGTTGTTCGGTTGTGGTTGAGTGAGGTCGAGGATGAAGTCCCATCTCGAGGTTGAATTTCACACTTAAAGATAAGGTTGGATGAAAGCGAGAACAAAATTGAATACTAATGATGTTGAGGATCTAAGGATGAGGATATGGAAATTAAGCTAGGCCTCATAAGGCTGAACACCAATTATACACGTGCCAATAAAAGTACGTCAGAACTAGAACTCCGACTATTAAAAGATTTCTGGCATACCGTATCACAGATTCGCATATATTCGCATAGCTAAGTAGAAATATTCGTCCTGAACCGGTTTCCTAAACGTTTTAAATAAATTCAAATTCAAATACCAAGTTGAAAGAGAATTGAAGCTTAAAAGAATCCAGTGTCGTAAATCACACTGTACGATGATGCCAAGGAATTATGTTTTTTTCTATGAACTGTTCTACCTTGTATAATTGGTGTTTGTGTGTTGAAGGCTGATACGGACATAAATAGTATTCCTTTCGTAACGAGAATGAATTTGTTTTGCCATTTTAAGCATATGCTCTAATCTATATCAGATAGGGACTATCTATAAGACATAAGAAAACAAACACTTACCATGCCTTGATACTAAGCAATGTTCAACTGAATGAACAAGAGTATAAATAGAAAGACAGATTCGACATCGCGTTAATAAAACCACTTCTTAGCATTAGATATACATTGAGTCGGGCGTTTTTTTTCTGCATGGGATCCAGTGATTCTTCCAGACATTCGTTAATGGGGGTGTCCTCCTATAAATCGAG
>JAGDQP010038293.1:1700-18225 GCA_022664845.1 Lepisma saccharinum
AAGCTTCAAAGAAAAAAAAAAAAGTATCAGATTTTTTTCTCTCTCCCCCGTAACAAAGTACGTTCTTGTTTACAACATTGCAACGTCGAGTAACCACTTCTCAGTACTTAATCGCAAAAATACCTTAAAGAGGTTTTAACCGTTACTTTCACTTAACAACAGCGGAATTTTGGCTATGTTTCTTAAAAAGTTCGCCCCCATATTTAGACGCCATTTTCTCAAAAATAATCTCTTTTTTTTTTCGGTAGAATGGAGAACCTTGCGTGTTTACCAGGCACTGGTTTCTCAACCTGGGGGTCGCGAGAGGATTTCATGGGGGCCGCGAAGGGAAGCGGAAAAGATAAATATAATTAGGATCTAATAGCGGATAAATATTTTTAAAGAATATTTTGATATGTATAGAAATAGAAATATGCCTAAGTACAACAAAGAATATTAAAGATCTTTTAACAGGTGAAGGATCGTTTAAAAATCAATTTAAAGAAAAGAGGTACGGTATGAAACTAATGAAAGCTGCATATTGAAATAAAATACAAAATGAAGGCTAGTGTGATACCTAATGCCTGGTTTGATTTCACTAGTGCCGCATTGTACGGTTGAATTTTCCTGACGCACATCAATACATTCTCAACTGATAACCGGTTAATGCTTACCATGAAAGAGAAACCACTTTCGCACAGAACGATGTAGCAAAAGGAATTATGACTTTTAAAGTAGCAGATACCAAACCAGCATATTCTTCTCTCCTCTTCAGCCAGAACTTTTCCAGGTCTTCATTACAGAATGCCAGTTGCAAGGACTTGTCGCACGATAATTCTAACAGTTCGTCTAGAAGTTGTGGGCTTATATCGGCTATTTTGATGTTCTCTTCAACGGATGGATTCAATATCCATCTTGAACCGACATTTGTATCGAAGGGAATATATTCTACCATCTGTTCTTGAAGCCCTTCTAAATGTTTGCAAATTCAACTAGACAGCGCCTTCATGTCAAAAGAATAATCGCAAATAAAGTCTTGAGTCAGAGCAATATTGTCCAAATTGTGGATTTTGACTGGATGCCCATACGCCTAACTTCTGAAAGCAACTTACTTTGCCTTGAACAAATAAAATGGTCTTGTCCCGTCCTTGCAAGGTCAAATTAAAGTCATTTATATGAGTGAAGATGTCGGCTGGGTAAGCCAGCTGAAGCAGTCATATTTCAGAGGTAAAAATTTCAGCTAGTTAGGGATTGGATTCCTGTAAAAACAGTACTTGCGAGAACAGTTTGAACAACCTATTCAACACCTTTCCGCGTGCCAACCACCTTACCTCGTTGTGTAGTAGTAATTTTGGGGGGATTGAACCCATTTCCTTAACAAAATTTCTAACAGTCGACACTCCAATGGGCGGCTCTTCACACAATAATTTTGACAGAATCATGCATAATCTGTAAAGGCTCACCTGGCACTTTCTTCGCGGCTACAGCTTACCGATGTAGGAAACAATGCACCCATTTCACATGATAGATAAGTCTTTCCACAAGCCATTCTATTTCAAATAGACTCGTGGCCTCAGGAAACACCTGATATAAAGATTCGCCAGTTGTATGTTGAGGCAACCAGGCAAGGGTCTGCAGAACAATACATCCTCTTCCACAGAATCAGTCGATTGGAATCGGATGAAACAAGAACTGAGCGCAATTTGTTACATCTGTGGACTCGTCCAGTGGATTAGAAATAAATTCACTTTTTTAAATGTTTTTCTTCAGCTGCTAATGAACATTTTGAGCCAAATCAGAAATACGCCTTGCCACTATCATTGAGAATGGAATCTTTGATAGTTTCTGAGCTGCTTCGGGTTGACACGATATCATGTGCACAAGGAAGAATCAAATTTTGTGCAATAGTATGTGGTTTGCCTTTTTCTGGCAATTCTCAGATACACTTGACCTGATGCAACTGCTTTTTGACTTACATTAGTCATGTGGGTGATGGTTAACTTCTGCTTTTGAAGTACTGAGAGTTTGCGTTGGAAACATTCGAGTGGTTTAGCTTTCTTAGAAGGATGTTTAGATTGCAAATACCGTAACATCTTGGAAGCCTTCATACTTTCAGCAGACAATAATTCATTACACAGCACACACTGCGGATGATTTATCGGAAAAGCCCTTCCAACGATTCTAAGTGTCCAACTTGGCATAAATTATTGAAATATAGGCTATTGAAAAAACTATTATTTCATGTGTTACGTCTTATGAATGGACTTGCTCTAAATTCTAAGACGCGCAAGGTTTAACGCAGGGGTCTATACTGCTGCAATGAATAGTAAGGGATCCCCTTTACGATATCTAAACATACTCGAATAGTATAGCTGATTAAAACTTTTTATTTTCACGGCAAGGGATCGAACATCAGATATGTGTAGCAATCATGAGTGGGACAAATGGCAACGTGCTGTGCTGCATTTCTTTACTACAAAAAAAAAAAAATGTTAATTGGGCAAAACGCTTTGGAAATATCCCTTGGCGGAGCCGGGAATCGAATCCGGGCACCCATGATCAGCAGTCGGCGACGGTAACCACTAGACCAGCTGGGCTGTCTCTATACAAATAAAATAATATCGACGTAATGCATTTATTTAACAAATTTTAATACAGGATTGGTCGAAGTCTTAGCTCTATTAACGCAATAAAAATGTCCATAAGACCGTTCATTTGAATAGAGCATTAGTCTTCCACGGGTCAGTTCTACAATCGACCGCTAAACATCTTGTCAGCGCTAAGTTGAGGCCAAGTCTGATGTGGGCCAATGAGAGTACGCAATATACGAGTTGGCCTCAACTTAGCGCTACTAGAAGTTTAGCGGTCGATTGTAGAACTGACCCTAATTAGCATGTTTGCTGCGGCATATATAAATTACGTTCGAAATTCTTCAGCATAGTTCCGAGAATTTACTTCTAGAGAAAAAGGTTTCTTGAACAAGGAATTATAAATAATTGGGTAAGAACGGAATATTATATTTCAACATCGCCCACAAAAAGAAAAAAAAGGACCCTCCCCGCAAAAAAAAAAAAAAAAAAAAAAAAAAATCTCAACCCCACCAATAAAGACACAACGTACACTGCAATACACATCATTTATTTATACAAAAATTCAGCTACTGTAAATGGACAAAGGGACTTGGCACTGGAACTGGTTTCAAAATACACATATGTACACAAAAAACTTTATATAACAGGTCTCTATTAATTTCCATCTATTCCACCCTTGTGGCTAGATTTTCAACTATTAAAACAGCTTCTTCATGAAACGGTTAAAAAATAACCACTTGTTACGACTCAACACCTCCCACGGAACAGACTTCCTTGTTTCTGATCAGACCTTCCATGTTACCACTCACTCTTTTCGAGTATCAAACATCAACTTTTATATATATCGACACAAACAAGCTGCTGAGAACATACGCATTCAACAATTGCGTTATACTATTAACAACTCTAGCAAAAAATAACTTTAATACCACGTATTTCAAGCACTCTGGAAAATAGTGTCCGTAAATGAACGAACCCTTTTTTTTTTTTTTTTTTGGTAATTTTACACTTTAAAAAATCCATCGTTTTTAAAGGACGTAAATTTAAATTAAAAACCTATTAAACAATGTAACCTTTCTTGATCATTGCATCCTTAAGAGCACCAGAAATGTAAACACCAACTTAAGACAAAAATTATTCAATTTTTTACAAGCATTTCAATAAATGAGAAACTAACTGTCACCAAAATAAAAAGTTATCTTTCTGTGTCCAGAAATAACTGAATCTTTCCTGTAACCTGCCCACCACTATTTGATCGAAAAGGTTAGGTTAGGTTGAGTATTTAGTAATAGCTTAAATAAAGTAAACTGACCTTTCTTTACTTACCTAACCTTTTCGACGTTTACCTGATAAGGTTAGGTACAATGGCGTATCTATCAATGGCTTATATAAACTAACCTAGCTTTACCTAACCTAACCTTCTCGACCAAAACAGTGGCGGTAGATAACAGACAAGGTCAAAATAACTTCCACGTTTCATACTTGTGATGCAAGCTAACCTAAATTATAATATTTCAAGTGTTTCGTGTGAAGGTATAGCACGTAAGAAAAAGCTTCTCATAACGTAAAAGCTTTAACGACGTTTTTGTTCTCTATTTGCATCTGCGAAAGAAAAACACGACCCTCCTATGGAAATGTAATTCCCAGAAACATACTTGCTAACACTCACTAACAAGAGAAAACACATCAGAAAGAAAGAATATTTACACACACAGTTTCATTGTAAACAATTTTATATTTCCACGGGGGGGTCTCTACATAGCTAGAATTACTAATCTTTCAAAACCTTTTTCACACACATTCGTTGTTTCTTTTCTCTATCTAATTAAGTCAGACGTAGATGATATAAAGAATCAGTTTAAAAGACTTACCACAAGAACTACAAACAATGTATGAAGAACGTACAAGAACGAATATTACAGTTGTTTTATTGACCCCTACACAGCGAGCTAAAGGCAACTGAAGTATCCTAATATACACACACACTAACATTTTTTAACAGTCCAAGAAACTGCGTTACAAGGACGTAAGACTCCTTAAACCGAGTATTCACGTTAAAAACCAACATGGCCGTGAGGGAAAAGTTACTTCGTTGCCTGCACGGAGTTATGTCCAATTTATAAAACTTCAAAGAATTATTTGCTTTACTGTTGGGGAAGGCTGGGCAAAGAGAGAGAGATTTTTGGGGCAACACAAGACTGAGACTTTATTTTCGTAATTCCTGTAACCAGAACAAGTACTCAGAGCAACCAATTTGAAAAATGTATTTCCAGTTATTTACTAATAGTGTTAGGTTAACACTGCCTTCTTGAAAAATAAACAAAGTTTTTGCAACCTAGGCATGTCCCCTTGGGGTAATAATAGACTCAGTTGATCCTTGCGATTTCGTTGAAGGAAGGATCTGTTGGGGTATTAGTAAACAATATCTACCAACACCCCAGAAAGTTTCACTTTCCTAACCTTTGAAGATAAAGGTTTTAAAAATTTGAAATAGGCTAAAAAAAAAAAAAAAAACAAAGGCAAAGCTACCCCCTGTGCGGTACGCACGCGCCGTGAACGGTGCATAGGGGGATGTGAAGGTAGCGCTCCACATATTCTCGGCCTACGGTACGAAGTGAGGTGGGGGGTCAGTCCCACGCCCGCCCCCTAGGTACCCAGAACTACCAAGTACACTCTGGTACTCCATTTGATAGGAGGCTGAGTGCACCTCAGAACGCCTGATACATGACACGAAATTCCATTTGCAAAATGGAGTCCTATATTAGAAACTTGGAAAAAGTAAATTAATTACAGGATTTAGTAGATGGTCAATGTAAATGAGAAAAAAAATATTCTACTGAAAATATGCGTTTTTAGAGTTAGAAAAAAATGAAAATTATGAGATTTGGACACTATCGTTACAAAGATACACAAATCAAAAAGGGAACCAGTTTCATTTTTTGATTTGCATAGCATCTTTTAAATGACATCACATTTTCAGCTGTTCCATGCAAAATAACTGAGTCACTGGTTCTTTTGACCCAACACTCCAAAACTTTCTACACTCATTCAGAAAATCATTTTTTTTTTTTTCCATTTTGAATTTACCATTATTAAAACGAACTGAAATTTATTCAGCCTCCAAAGATGAGTATCAAATTGACATTGTACACAGCTTCTTTGTTTCAAAATCAACCTCGTCTCTTGTTACCCCAGCCTCCCCTCTTCAGTATTCTATTGTAAGGTCTATGTGGAATTCTATAATCTACTTCCGACTCTCTTACCAATAGCTGTTTGATTTTCAATTACGTTTTATCTTCTGTATCACCAACTCACGTCAACTTTCAAAATACCCGTGAGGATTTCGGGTAACATTCAGCAAATCAATACCAATATTTTGCCTGCGCTCACACATTTTGTATTGTTATTGAAGAGTAAAAAGTATGTGACTGGACCGGGGATCGAACCTGGGACCTTGGGGTTACAGTCCCAATGCGCTACCAACTGCGCCACCCAGTCGACCCGCTTCCCAATCACACACCTTCCACTCTTGGTGTCAATGTTCTCTCTCGAAAACTGGATCGACTGGGTGGCGCAGTTGGTAGCGCATTGGGACGGTAACCCAAAGATCCCAGGTTCGATCCCTGGTCCAGTCACATATTTTTCACTCTTTAATATCAATTGTATCTGTACCTACAGAGGCTTGATGTAGAGAGAAAAATCGGAAGTTGCCTCCTTCTCAACTTGAGAAGTTTTGTATTGTGTTTATGAAACCCTGTACGGCTGGAATACCATCATTTGATGGTGGTACCTGCTTTCTTGTCCTGTTGCACGGGAATAAAGCTTACGTATCTACTAAATAGTCAGCAGAGGATGAAGCGTCATTTTCCAACTTTCTTGCAACAAAGTAATATGACCACCACAACAAAATAATACAGCAAGGTTTTTTTTTTTACTCCATTCAAATCCTATTTTTCCCCACAGTCTTGTAACAGTCATTTAGAAAACTTCTTTAGGTGAGCTAAGAAGGAAGAGATTATAAGAATATGACAAGACACAAGAAAAAAAAGCTGAACTGAAGTTAATTTCGGTATAGAGAGGTCAAATATTGATGATGATGATGAATGTATTTATCTGGGTACCCTTACGTTAAAACGGGGAAAATGATCTTTAGTCTTGAGTGTGACCTGCACAGAAATTTAAAAAAATCATGCCATTAATTTTCTTCGTGTATATGTTTTTCAAATCTAGAAATTTCAAAAGGTCGTTAGTTCTATGTTCCAGGTTCGGTAACCTATGTTGGAGAAAGAGGTACACAATAAGTTACTTTCTCACGTCATATTCTCCCTCAATAATAGAAAGTAAACTATGAGAAAATAGGAGTCGCCGTGGCTATGGCGGTAGCGCGTCTAGCTACGAAATCAGGCGACTGGGTTCAAATCCCGACCAGAACGCTAGAGACTTTTCTCGCTGTGTTCCTGGCGCTCTGAGGTGCACTCAGCCTCCTATCAATTTGAGTACCAGAGTGTCCTTGCTATACATGGGCACCTTGGGAGGTAAAGGCGTTCGAGCGTGGGACTGACCACCCCATCTCAATTCATGCCATTGAGCGAGAATATCACTACATCCATGATCACTGCGCAGGAAACAATGAGAAAATATGATCCGAGAGCTAAGAAGCCTTTCATGCCTATAGATCTGTATAGAAGGCTTAGCAGTGCAAAAACACTTTATCGCCGCCCAAGAAAGCCAAGTCTGTTCCATCACGAGGGAAGGTGATGATTTTTTGAAGATACAGAGGCGATATTTACGGCCTCACAAGGTCGTACATGGTACAAAGGTTTAGTAAGTGTAAATGCAGTATTTTAGAACTTTTCGGACGTCCTTCGGATACAACCTCTAACTTTGTCACTATACAGGCAAAGGCAATCGAGATCAACATTACCTGTTGATTGAGAATTAGTTCTTAAACCGTTATTTTATTTATTTTTTATAGAGCAATTGAGAAGACGGGTGTTGTTAAGCCGTGGTCGCAGAGTTAATTATACCGAACACATCTTGGGACGTGCACAGTTCGTATATTTATATGAAGAAGACCTTTCCTCACCTATTATTATTCTCAATTAATGAAACAGCTTCTCTCTCCGAAATGCGAACTGTTTTTCTACAATCTTTCCATCTGGCTAATTCTTCGATCTCATTTGAGACAAGAGTTTAATAAAACCTAACAATATGCACATGGCTTCGAAGAGGAAGTAACGTTATTCGAACAACCGTTATCCTTACCGGAGTATTCTAATATCGACGAAATTTTAGTCAAGCATCGATTTAAGGTAGTGTAAAGTAACCATCTCTAACGTTAGATGTCAGCACTATCTACGTATTTCTCTAATGTATATTTTTCGTGGCACGAAATTCCACGGCTGCTCCTGTGAAACAAGTCTAAAGAGTTCAAATATTCAGGAAACATAGTTTATAACCATTTGAAGAGTGATATTTTATTTTCGTTTTTTGTTCATTGTTGAAATAGATTCACTGTTGTTGTGTTCTTTCAACAATGAACAAAGAGAGAAAAAAAAACAGCACAGATAGAACTATTGAATTGACTATGAACTTTCTTCCCTGAAAGTTTGAACTTGTAGGAGCAGCATTGAAATATCATGCAACGATAAACATACATTAGAGACATACGGAGGCAGTGCTTCCACCTAATATTGGATACCGTTGCTTTACACTAACCTTAATAAGTTAACGTCTTCCTCTTTGCGAACTTTCGTACTTGCAATTTCCGATTTCTACTCTGGTCTCAAACTTTAAGTAGTTTTCTATATTTCTCAATTTCATAAACCGTATTTTTCTTTCTTAAAACATTAATGAATGCTTACATTTCTGTTCACCAATTTCGAATACCCTACATTATTTACTGGGCAATATTTTGCTGTAACAAAAGCAACCTTCAAATGTTATGCTCAGTAGCGGTAGATTCGATTAGAAGGCTTATCACTAATCGAGATAGGTGAAGATGGTAACACCATGTTTATGGTTGATCGCAATTTAATTTTATACACACTTCGAACGGTAAATCCCATTAGTTGCGTTTGTCCCTAATTGCTCAGAATAACCATTACACAGTGGTAGAAAAATTGAACCTAAAGAAACTATTTGTAATGTAACAATGTTTTGACTTAGGTAATCTCAATATGACATTTTTTTTCTTATAATTATACTGTAATTTCATTTCTTGTGCTTCACAGTCAGGTGGTACCTAACATTTAGCATTAATTTCAGGAGCGTATCCTGTGGGCTACCTAGGCTACCGCCGCAGCTTGTGAACAAATATTTTCATCTGCACAAGTAATATTAATTTACATGAAATGGAGGCCAGAAGACCTATCGTCATCATCAACACTATGTGTGACTTCCGTACCCTCTTTGTAACTCTTATTACCTTGGCTAGTGGTAGTCTGTAGGCAGCTGTGAATTCAGAATACGCCACTGATTAATTTGTACCACAGTAGACTATAAATGGGTAATTGAATATCAAATTCTATACAAATATCACAGATTAGACAACTGAGAAGAAGCATTTACTAGGAAAGTAACTAACTACCCTTATACACTATATATAAGGTAACATGTTTTTTTCGGTTCCTAATAGCTTTATAAAATTTCTCAAACAAAAGACCTGCAAAATAATTCTGTCTCCTTGAACGTAGCGTATAAAGGTGCTTTGGAACCCCTGTGAGTAACTGCCAACTATTTATACGATTAACAATAATAATTATTTTCATCTGGTTAACAGAACTTTCCCATCAGCCAACACTGATTGGATTTGTAATAACGTGCACTGCACCTTTCGGACCTGGGATACACCGTATTTTCTATCATGTTGTACGGATCTATTATACTTTCACTGTGTAGAACAACTAACAACATATATTGTAACACCTCCTAGTCGGACACTCGCAAATCTGTACAGATAAACTACGTTCGCTTTAAAATATACAACAGGCTTTAGGTTACATAACACAATTATACAACAGAAATAGTGAGTTTCACTTGACCCTACAACATTCTTCGCTCTACAAAACCGTTCCAAATTGCACAATGGAAGGTCTGAACAAAAACCTCATGTTTTTTTCATTGGTACACAACATTTACCAACAATAAATAGTATTTTTTTTTCTTTTACATTTCTAGTACACACAAAACAACAGTTTCATGCCAGGTCCTATTATACTGTTTCGTAGGCACATGTAATAATATAACAGATTAACTCGTTCGGGAAAAAAAAATACAAAAAACTCTACTATATATTATGTACATAGCTGCTAAATATATTTACATATTGTATACAATATGTATCTGAGCACATTCAGCGTGTTAAAAAAGTCTAACGTAATTTTTTTTATCACTACTGTTTCAACAATCATCAAATATTTGTAAAAGCAAGCAAAAAATCTGCATAAAACCGCTTTTTTCTTCTTCTTCTTCTTAACAACAGCTTATCATGTTTTGTAAAAGATCTACGTATTCTATATATTTCAAATAAAACTTGAACTAATATCAAACATCGGAAACTACTGGCCATTTTTAATGGACTGTTGTAAGTCTGACGCCATTTCCTCTGTTGCCATGGTAACAGGTTTCTTGTCGAAACAAACGGGGTAGCAACGCGGATAATAACAGTTTTGTAAGAAGAAATATGAACAAGGTTCTATTTTGGGTGGTATACTGAACGCGTATCTACGTAGGGCTGCCAGAGGTCTTCCCCAACCCCCAACTTTCTCCGAAAATGTCCAGTTCTTTTGTTCAGGTTATTTTTTCAGTGAAATTCCCTTTCATCCTCTTTTTTCGTTAGGATGCTATAACATACACAAGCTAATAGATATGCTACGATAAATACATTATTGTCATTACAAAGAAGTTGTAATTGTCGTTCTGTTGGCAACGTTTTAACGCAATTTCATACCAATATCATACATCATCAATAAAAATGTGCTTAACAGTACAAAAATATGTTAACACGGTTTTAAATTTAGTATTAACACGGAAATTGCTTTCTCATTCAATTCAATAAAAAAAAACAATCACTTATTATTCTGATCCTTTATGTTAAACTAACCTGGATCAGAAGTTAGGTTATCTTTTGTTACATTAGTTTGACTATGCGTACCCTAAACTGGACTTGTTCCCTTCTGCTCACTAGCATCTTAATATTAAAAACTGGGTCTTACTTTAGCTTGCGTCAGGGGTTCTTCTTCTAAACAGAACTTATAACAGCTTAACGAATAAGTATATAAAGCAGAAATAGAAAACTATTACAGATAAATTTATTTTGACAAAAGAAAATCTTCGACTCTTTGGATAGTTTCCGTACTAAAAATGCTCAAGAAGATATTTTCACTAGCGACAGAATTAAAAACGTGTAAAATGCTGTGCTGCTTAGTATAAGTTCGAACTGAATAAGGCAATTTTTTGGCAACTGAGGGAATCGCTGTGTGTCCTCTTTGTTCCCCCAAGTCGAAATCTGGCAGCCCTAATCTACAGTAACAATGAATGATGTGAGTTTACGAAATATGGAATACAAAGCCTC
Source organism: Lepisma saccharinum (assembly GCA_022664845.1). Taxonomy (NCBI): domain Eukaryota; kingdom Metazoa; phylum Arthropoda; class Insecta; order Zygentoma; family Lepismatidae; genus Lepisma; species Lepisma saccharinum. The sequence goes on from JAGDQP010038293.1 coordinate 12,846, forward strand.
AATAGCCAACGGCTAATAGAACGGAAGGATATTATATAAATACGGTTATATATATATTCGCAGAGTGGATAGAATTGCAATATAGGGCTGGAAGAAATATTTCAAGGTCATTTATTTCATTACTCATTTGTTCTTTTACTACTACTACCGTTTTAACATCTATACTTGGGCACGTTTTTCGCGTAACCATGGTAACGGCACGGAAGCAACGTATGGCTTTACCAGTCCACTACTTTTGGAACAAACAGTCCACTCAGTAACAATCAATCAAAATACAGAACGACAATGAAGGCAGGGGGAAAAGGGAACTGGCCATTTAGCAAAGTACACTACCACAAGTCAACCGAAAAAAAAAAGTTACTGTCTTCTTCGTTTAATCACTTAGAGAGGAACTGTTTCTGACCACAATCGCAGCCTCTGTCATCGTGGAATTGTGGCGCGTCTTTCGGGAACCTTCGGTGTCGTTTTCGATCTTTGGATTCACAGAGTGGGAGAGAGCAACGGTTTTGTCGAAATCGATGGTCGCGTATCCTTCAGAGGCTCGACGCGGAGACTCCGGACACGAACTTAGTGACCCAATCGGGGAAGTTGGCGGTAGAGTCTGAGAATTATTGGAATCCGAGCCACGATCTAAGTCCAAAACGATATAATTTACCTGCCTAACTGGTGTCTGATTCACTCCCTGAGATGGAATTTGGCTTCCAACGTTGTGCACTGGATTACGAAACAACGGTTTCTCAGGCTCTTTTTCTAGTGGAGACGAATGAACAGTTCGGTGATGAGTATTCTTCAGTTCAATTTCCCCTGGCTCCAAATTTGCATAATAATGATGATCACGAAAAATCTTTGGCGAAGTTTCTTTGGCATGCTCAGGTACGACGTTCATGTATAAATGAAGGTGGGTCTCTTCGTCTGTCTTCATTAAATTATCCAATTTCGCGTAATTGGTATTAATATCATAGGGTGAAAGAGGACTTGTAGGTCCCAAATTCATGTACGAAATAGGGCCTTCTGCAGGCTTGTTGTTGTTAGTCGCAGCCACCACAGCCTCACCAGCAATGACACCATTTCCCATAACACTCGCTTGAAGAGGATTGGTCGTTTCCGTAGGTGACGTGGCACTGTTCACGTACTGATGAATAGTCCGTCTGCTGTTGCTGGATACGGAATTGGTATCACCATCCGAGAAGATTTCCTCATTGATATAATAAGCACTATTACTGTTAGTCGTGGTGACAGGCATGGGGATCGAGGGGAATGTCAAGGGTGGAGATATGGAATTCTGCGGGCTCAGAGGACCACTGCTAACACTATTCCGAACATTAGAAATCCCGATATTACTTCCATCAACAGTCTGAGGTAAGTTTCGTACATTGCAATTGCGTCCTCTGATTGGTTCTAAATAATTACCATTGTCGACACCTTCACCACCACCGCTGCCAACGCTAGGCCCGAACCCTGTCCTTGACGCTGATGTCGGGAGATGATTTCCTGTGACAGGAAACTCCCTCGACACAGCATCTTCTCCATTTCGATTCTGAATGTGTCCCTGCAAAAGATTGAACAGCTGCTCTGCCCGTCGACAGCGAAAAGCATAGATGCCAGGACCGGTAGGGCATCGTCTTCCAGATTCGAAGCTGAAGAGTTCTGCATCAAAACCATAGCGTCTGAGGCACTTCAGTGGCCACCGAACCGGTGTTTTACCTTTTTGGTAGAGGACTAGATCCGTTTCCGTGATTTCCAGCTGGCCTGGGCTGAGTTTATGTCCCAGGTCATCAACATTCATCACCTGAAATATGTTTGGATGAAGATCATTGATGTCTGTTTTGCTGGAAACACAGCCCATTCTGGACTCTGAAAAAATAAAATTAATACAGTATTAGTGAATGAACATAGACACGCAATCACAAAGAACTAATACATGGAGTGTTCACCTTTATTAGAGACGGAAGTGTCGTCCTACATGTGATACAATAGATGGTGTAAGTGGGCCCAGGTAGCTGCAGAGGATGGTTAATCTGTTCTCACTGTAACGTGTACTGTGGAGTGAAATCGGCAAGACAAAGGATAAAAAATGATTTTGAAGGGGAATGATCGTCACTGTCCATTGGCGAGTGTTCATATTTTTAGAACTATTACACTCATGGGATTTTCGGGGTCTACAGCTTTATGGTCACCGTAAATGAGAAAATTTTCAGCTGAAAGTCACTCTCCGGTCATAAATTGAAGGTGGATGAATGGGGATAGAGACAACTTAGCAGAATTGCGCATATTAACAGGAGGGCCTCAAGTGTATAAATAGCAGTGGATTACAACGCTGCCACCCAGATAACACGTTACAACATACCATTCTTCGAACGTCAGCATGCATCGGATATCCCACATAACGTTCTACGAAAGGTCACCACCACATTAACAGCCAACACTACGAAATTTCGCTTACTGTTTGTCGAGGACCATCAAAACTAGACCCACTTCGTAGGTCAGTGGAAAAAGGTTATATGGTCCAACGACTTCCACTGTCCCACGCTGACGGATTGATCTGTGTGTGGTGATAACTCCATAGACTCAAAGTATCAGTCGTCAAAGGCGCGGTGGTGGAAGTGTGGGTACCACTCTGTTGGGATGGAATCCTCGTTGGTGACCTACATATTCCTTCACGCAACTTGTGTTACTGGAAGACGGCTGCTTCCAATAGCAAAGGCACAAGTCACAGAGCTTGTTTCATTACTGACTAGCCTCCTCATTCCGTTTATCTTAAAGTTAACTGAGAACCTATGGCATGGGTTGTTCGAGCGCTATTTCCTCCACTAGCTCAATCGCGGTACAGTATCCCTCAGGAATGCTTTCAGGTATTTCTTGCATCATTACCACAATAAATGAGGGTAGTTTCAAGTACAAAGGTGGACAAAAAAGTACAACGTACCTGTCTCTAAAAAGGAGAACAGTCAATGTAAATGTCACCGATATACAGTGACAAACTGATCGTAAAATTACAAGTTTCCAGTAATTTACCTAATCATAGCTTCTTCATAAAATCCTCATATGAAAGAAAAAATGTTCAGGGGTACACTATTGAATATATAAACATATATACATGATCAGAGTGTACATTTGATTTTCATGTTTCGGTAAATTCCCGGAATTAGTTTATTGTCCTTTATATTCTCTAGATCTGCCTGTCTAATACAGCACCCGCGGATGCTATGGTGTCCAATTATAGTTTTCTGGTTCCATAAAAGCATTTAATTACGTCGACTGAAACCATCTATGATTTCTGAAGATATCACATTTGAACATAACACGAAATCTTACCCTAATTATGTTCATAATTTACAATTTCATTAGCACCAAGTCTCATTATTCTGAGTCATGGTCATGTGGCGCCCTCAGCTCTACAACCATTAGTTGTGTGTGTCCGAATCGCCTAAACGTTAGATAATAGCGATTAGTTTGTTTACTTATTATTAACGTCCTTAAACGAACTTATGAGTATCTAAGGACAGGACTACACTATTTGTCAAAATAGGCACCGAACAATGAAGTCACACAAGGTTTGAACCCGGGATCACGAGCAAATGTGAACGTGCTACCCACGGGAACAACAGGGACCCTCTGTAATTATTTTGAGTACTAGTGTACGTCCTTATTACATATGGGACCTATCATTTACGTAGAATTCGCATCACTCTCGGATTTGAATCAGGCGGATGTGGCGCCATTTTACAGTCAACGAAATTGTTCGGAGCCCACTTTAAGAAGAATTGTAGGTCCCGTCCTTCGAAGTTCACAAGCTCGTTTAGGGCGTTAATAACAATGCCCGACTTCTGGAGGGAGATCCTGAATTTTACTCAACGTCTCCGGACGGACAGACAAATAGAATGATTTAAAAATATTCACAATTAAAATCGCAAATCGTGATTAATTTATGTTGGTACTGTACATTGGTTGTTCTGCTACCACTGTAGAAAAATAGGACAAGCGAATGATTTTCTGTTGTGTTTTGTCGTTTAAGTTTCAACCTTAAAATCTCGAATAGTTCTAAATTATGTCTTAACAATAGAATGAAAAAGGAAGTGTATATGTTTACGATACTATAACACAGACATTCTCGTATTTACGAGCAGTACACGGGAAAGAAATCTATGTGTTCTGTACGTAATGTGTGTTCAATTTCAAATGGAAGAAGAACGCCAGAATATGAACGCTTAGCGAAACACAAAAACGTGTTACTTTCAAGAACCTCAACGTTTTAAAAAGGATTATGCCCATCGGGGAAGGTACTCTTCCCTACCATACTGTATTGCATAACCACAATTGAGATCCATAGATTGTAGTTCGTTCTTATTTTTAAAACATGGTACAGCTGTGGACAAAAGTATTGTCTCATGTCTTTAAAGAATATTTCCCTACTATCCGAAGATGTCCCTCCCGTGTGCGACATCTACTAACGAAAATTAAAAATAGGATCAATAATTCATTGTTTAAAAAAAATTCACTCTCTGAGACAAAACAACTTGGTAGACTTTTATCGACGAAAAATTGTATTTTTGCAAATAGCGCCCTCATATCAGGGCAATACTATCTTCAAAAGTACGTCATGTGATTGTGTATATGTAGTCAATAAATTTATACGATGTTTTAATATCTGGTGTAGTAAAAAGTAATCCATTATTTTTGCATGACATTGAAGGCTTGACTTACCATAGTTAGAATGATCCGATTTAGGTCACATATGCGCCGTTTTGTTCGATAACGTGTTGCCATTTGGAAGGTAATATCATGATGCCTCTCTCATAGAAGCCCTTGTCTCTATTGGCAAAAAATTGAGACAGTCGATGTTCACAAGCCTCTCTTGAAGCGAATTTTTCACCAGCAAACGTATTCGCCATGGACAGGAACAGATGGTAATCACTCGGTGCCAGGTCCGGACTATAAGGTGGATGCATAAGAACCTCCCAACCAAGCTCCCGGAGCTTCTGGCGAGTCACTATCGATGTGTGTGGCCTGGCGTTGTCCTGGTGGAACACAATGCCTCTCCTATTGGCCAAAGCTGGCCGCTTCTGGGCGATTGCTGCCTTCAGACGGTCCAATTGTTGACAGTATAGTTCCGAGTTAAGGGTTTGGCCGTAGGGGAGCAGCTCATAGTAGATAATTCCCTGCCAATCCCACCAAACACACAGCAAAACCTTCCTGGCCGTCAATCCTGGCTTGGGCACCGTTTGCGCCGGCGCACCGCGCTTCGACCACGACCGTTTTCGCGTGACGTTGTCGTAAGTGATCCACTTTTCATCACCAGTCACCAACCGCTTCAGAAATGGGTCGCTTTTGTTGCGATTCAGCAGCGATTCGCAGATGGAAATTCGGTCCATGAGGTTTT